>JAWRVZ010000111.1:2067500-2322976 GCA_037043235.1 Rhodeus uyekii
GGAAGCCCTGTTCATGACTGGTGACGATCTGCTTTATTGGCATAGATCAGTGGTTCTCAAATAGTGGGATGTGATATTCCAGGGGGGCGCGCCTGACCCTGGAGTACATGCTTTTTTTGCCAGGGAGTAGGTTTTCTTGCACTGAACAAGAGCAGCATATATGAAGTTCAGATAACCATCCCCTCATCATTTGACGTGTACGATCACACCGGTGTTCATATGTGTCACGTGATCAACCACTAAATTCACACGTGTTTTCACGCGATATCTGGCACTGATCCAAAAAAGACGCGCTCAGAACTTGTCATTTATCACAACAATTCAGTGTTTTCAACCACATAAGGTTTCTTTTAGGTTTCAACAAGTTGAGCCAACAAGTTGGTGACTATTTTGAATAAAAAAGAAAAACTAAAATGTATTAATCTATTATACAGCGCTTTTTGTGACTGCAGTATGCCACGTGACAAGCATGACGCGTTGCCATGGAAACCATAAGACGAACGTTCAAAAATGGGGGGAGGGGGGCGCGCAAAATGTTTACCTCTTCCTAGGGGGGCGTGACAGAAAATAATTGAGAAGCACTGGCATAGATGCAGTTCTGTGTGCCGAAAAAAGTGGTTAAAGTTTCCTGTAGCTCAACCAGTAGAGCAGTGGTGCTAACTACGCCAAGGTCATGGGTTCAATCCCAGGGAAAGCAAGAAATTATTAGAAAATCAATGTGTTCTTGAATGCAATGTAAGTCGCTTTGGATAAAAGCGTCTCCCAAATGCATAAATGTAAATGTGAAGTGTTATATATATATTGTATTTTACGTCGGACTGCTTCACAGATTAGATTTGCACAAAAGTTGTTTCTGAACACTTTTTAGGTTAACATGCTAGTAGTTGATGAGTCGAATCCACTTAATTCCCCAACAACTACATAAATTTATCCACTAACCATTCAGAGACATCCAGTTACATTTTAAAAGTTGTCACTTCTTTCTGAGTCTCTCCATCAGTGTCCGACTCTGGTTCACCACTACTGAAAGTTTCTGACATTTTGGAGGAGAGACACTCTCTAGTTTGGTTATTACCAGAATACACAAGCACAAGCTGTAAAGGCTCCACCCCCTTGTGGAAAGGGGGCGGGGAGCAGCAGCTCATTTGCATTTAAAGGGACACACATGGTGTGATTTTTTTTAAGCTATAGATTCAAGATTCAAGTTTTATTTGGTCACATACACAGTTATATACAGAATATACAACCGGCAGTGAAATGTAAACCGGTCCGCTCCGGTAACGAGTTGTTACATAGTAACAAAACTATAAACTATAGTAACTATAGTTGTAAGCTGTAATACATGATCTGTGAGGTATTTTGAGCTGAAACTTCAGACACATTCTGGGGACACCAGAGACTTATTACATCTCAGGGTGGGGCGTTTTACTCAAATTATTCTGATAATACACTCTGTAATGGGAAAAAATATAAAAAGCATCAATACAGACTATTAGAATCTGTACACTCAATAAGTTTACCTCACGCATATTATACCGTTAAAGATGACCCATTATGCCATTTTTTTCTTTTCTTTTAAAAAGTTTACTAGAATAGGTTTTCATGCTCAAATCTTCTTTTTTTGTTTACCCCCCCATACACTTCTTTGTTGCAGCACCCTTCTCGGTCTGTCAGTAACTCTTTACTTCCTGGCTCTATGAAACCCCTCCTCCTAAAAAGCACAATGTGCTCTGATTGGTCGACTGGACCAGTGTGTTGCAATTGATCAAGGCTTGAAGCGTTTTTCGGAATGGTCACGCCACTTACAATAACAGCGCGTTTCAACGCACTATAACAACTCATTTTTTGCATATGCCTTGGGAGAAAATACTTACATATGTAATATATTCTACATACCTGTAAGGAAACGCAAGCCTACAATCGAGGCGTTTCAGAGAGTTCAGAAACAGTGTTTACTGATAAAGAGAATAACCTTTGGAGTGGACTTTGCTTTGTAAACAGCAACATGATCACACACACACACACAAAAAAATATACATGTATATATCCTATAAATAAATAATAGGCCCTCTTTAAACAGTCTGACTGAAACCGATTTACTCACTTTGTGAAGACTGTGGAGGGATGTTTTGCTTGGATCCCTCATCCTTTGGAACATGAGGTGGATGAAGCTTGACAGTCACGCTTTTCTCTGCATGAGCAGAACTTTCTTGAGTCACCTGGATAAGGACATTTACACACGGTTGACGTTTAAGAGTTCATATGTCGATTCTCAGTTTACTAAAACATGACTGTTACCTCAGCGATTGAACCTTCTTCCTCTGGTCTCTTCTTTTTCTTTCGTCTCTTGGATTTTCCACCACCTGCAGGATCTGCCTGGTCCTTGTCATCATTTGATTCCTACAACCAGAACAAATATTTTAGATAAAGAACTACCGTATTAAAAGTAGATTTACAAAATTATAACTAGGGATGTGCCCAAAGCCAAATGCCTTATATATATATATACACATACATACATACACACACCTCTCAAATAAGTGTGTAAAGTGAATGAGAGTAAACTCTGAATGAAATGAAACGATATGATAGGCTACTATTTCTGTCTCAAAATCTCTAGACGGCAGGCATTTATGTATTGTTTGTTATTAATATGTAGGAAAAGTTGTTTTAGCCATTTTTAACCACTGAATATTTTTCAAATTTCATGTTCTCAAAACAGCCTTTTTTCTTCTTCTACATTTTATTATTATTATTATTATTATTATTATAAGAAACCTAAATATTTATTGATATCATAAAAGGTATATGGAACCTGACCTTGGGTCGTCTAAAGCACAATTATATTTTAAACTGTCCTCTCAATTAATTTTATGAACTTCTGGCAAAAATTCCACCCACTTCCAGTTTTATCTGAATTCATATACTAATAGTTTTGAGATGGTTACAGATATAAATATTGGCTCCGCTGCACACCCCTGTATATAAAGCTTTTTTTTTATACCCCAAGTGCCTTGGAAACAGGAATCTCTTTCAAAGCAGAAGTATCAACTTTGGGCCCTTCATAATTCCCCCAAGTCTCAGATGGGGCATTCCAGTCTGAGCTCGGGTCCGCAGGGGTAAGACCATCTGAAATCATATGGAGAGACTGGATGTTAATTGTCCTTTATGATATATTCCATCATTAAATTTATTTGGGTCAGTATAAACAAAACGTATAGTTTTATTCAGCAAGGACATTAAATCCATCAAAAGTGACAGTTTATTTAATGTTACAAAAGATTTCTAATGCAGTTCTTTTGAACTTTCTATTCATTTTTTTTAATCGATTTTCACAAAAATATTAAAGGCCACAAAGGTTTTCAACATTACCGGTAATAATAATCTGAAATATTTCTTTAGCACCAAAATCAGCATATTAGAATAACTTCTGAAGGATCATGTGCCACCGAAGACTGTATATATCAAATAAACGCAGCCTTTGTGAACATAAGAGACTACAAACTGTTATTTTGGATTAAAATGTTGGGTTTAATTTCAGAGTCTAAATAATTTTTGATCTTACTAATGCTAGGCCAATCATTGTCAGCTGTGGGTATTTTGTTCCACTGCATTTCAATGTTTGCTTTATTACGAGTCTCTCCACCTGTAAAAACACACAGGAAAGAATGATTAATGTTCGTAGTTTTTATTGGCATACAAGGGGGAAAAAATAAATAATGATATGCTCCTTAGAAGAATGCTGAAAATAAATAAATAATAAGGCAACACACCTGATTGGTTCAGTCCAAGCATTAAGTTTTCTGGTTTTGGTTCTGCCTTAATTCTACCATCCAAACCAGACCCTGTCAAAAAAATAAGACCATGTTTATCCACAGCAGCTGTAAAATATTAGTTGACAAGTCTAATTGTAGTCAACTGCTATTTTGCAAAGTATAAAAGTACTGTGACAAACGTATTACAACTGTGCTATACATATTAACATGAAATTAACCAAAGTGTAATAACTCCAAAGTTTGAATACCATCTAATCAATGACTACACAAATGAAAAAACTCCAAGCTTCGTCACAATCATCTGAAAGCTAAAACCCCTCAAATGACGGCATAAACGTAATAAACCCGTCAAGGCAAGGTCAAAAACAACTGATCTATTACCTTCGGCCTCTTGTTTCCAGGTGGCGTTATCACGGTTCTTGTGCACAACGGTCTTTCTCCCAACAGAACGCTTCTCGTTGTTTAAAGCACTTGTTTGCGCCGACTTCACAGGCACCTCCGTCCACCCTCCACCGTTGACAGAGTTCACATCATTCCAGTTAGACGTCACTAAAGAAAAAGGTGACATTTGTAAGGTACATTCTGATACGGATCAAAAGTTTACTGTTTTTTAAATGTTTTTATGTTGACAAAGAATGCATTTGTCTGACGAAAAATACAGTAAAACTGTATTGGCTTTCCTGTAGCTCAAACAATAGAGTGTGGCGCTTGCAACACCAAGGTCATGGGTTCGATTCCCAGGGTAAGCAATAACCATTTAGAATGTCAATGCGTTTCTTGAATGCAATGTAAGTGCTGCCAAATGCATACATGAGAACTTTTATGATTAAATGCATTTATTTGAAATGGAAATATTCCCTAACATTATAAATGTTGTTCATGTAACTTTAGATCAATTTAATGCATCAATTCTAAATAAAAGAGTACATATAAATCTACGCCCTTTCAAACTTCTGTCATGCGTAAATTGTATTAAAACCAAAACAGCAATTCTGTAAATTCTTTTTGTTAACAATAGAAGTCTATTATATTATCTTTAAATATTTTAACCGTATTTAAATCCATTTTTCAGTACAATTAACATGAAAAACGATGTTTCATTTAGTACATTAAAAGTTGTTGTTTTTTTACCTGGGGCTATGACAGCGTCACCCTTCCCGGCCTTGGCACGTGATGACTCTACAATAAGGCAAAGGAAAAGAGATCTAATGACTAAATGACCACGACTTGACTTTTACTGTAATGTGCACTTCAGCTTTGAGTAGCGTCGCTGCTGGCGTGAAGGAGACGAGAGGAGGGCTTTACTGCTTACAGGGAGAATTTCATACCTTCTTTCTTACTCATCTTGAGGGTCATTGTCTATATGCTGTACGTATACATTTCACTACGTGAACAATAGCGATCACAATTAACGTTAACAACATGAGGTAAAACCGCTGTAAATCACTTATGAAAGTATGCACTGTGGTGAATGATGCAACCAAACAGAGCGACGCTGAGAGTTAAGACGCTGAGAATGAGTGAAGGGGTGAGAGGCTGTCGTTAGGATAATTCCAGTAAAAATGCGCACAAAGATGCTGAGCGTTAGGACTTTAACAAAATGCGCGTGGACGAGGGAAAAATTCTCGCACTCTGATACAGTGCTCGTATATAGTCACTTGTAAACCAAGGTATTACTGTATTATCCTTAAATATTGTTACCGTATTTAAATCAATTTTTCAGTACAATTAACATGGAAAAAAAATTTTTGTACATTAAAAGTTGTTGTTTTTTTACCTGGGGCTATGACAGCGTCACCCTTCCCGGCCTTGGCACGTGATGACTCTACAATAAGGCAAAGGAAAAGAGATCTAATGACTAAATGACCACGATTTAACTTTAACTTTTACTGTAACGTGCACTTTAGCTTTGAGTAGCGTCGCTGCTGGCGTGAAGGAGACGAGAGGAGGGCTTTACTGCTTACAGGGAGAATTTCGTACTGTGTTTCTTACTCATCTTGAGGGCCATTGTCTATATGCTGTACGTATACATTTCACTACGTGAACAATAGCGATCACAATTAATGTTAACAACATGAGGTAAAACCGCTGTAAATCACTTATAAAAGTATCATTGTGGTGAATGATGCAACCAAACCGAGCGACGCTGAGAGAATGAATGAGTGAAGGGGCGAGAGGCTTTGTGAGAGTCTGTCGTTAGGATATTTCCAGTAAAAATGCGCACAAAGATGCTGAGCGTTAGGACTTATCAACAAAAAAAATGCGCGTGGACGAGGGAAAAATTATCGCACTCCGATACAGTGCTCGTATACCGATTTGCTCGTATATACAGTTACTTGTAAACCAAGGTATTACTGTATTATCCTTAAATATTGTTACCGTATTTAAATTCATTTTTCAGTACAATTACCATGAAAAACGAACAGTTTCATTTAGTAAAAGAAAAGTTTTTTTACCTGGGGCTATGACAGCGTCACCCTTCCCGGCCTTGGCACGTGATGACTCTACAATAAGGCAAAGGAAAAGAGCTCTAATGACTAAATGACCACGACTTAAAGGAAACTTTGGTATCAACATTTCCTTAAATACCATCAGCACAGAAATGTGCTCAGACGAACCTTAAAAGGACTCCAAGGAAATGCATACCTTTGTTCTTCTTGATGCCAGCTGTGGCTGTAACCACAGGTTGCTCCACCTTCTGGCTGGCATGATCTCCAGCTTCTGGGCTCCCAGAGCTGTCACCGGGGCCCTTCTCTTTTTTGCGCTGCTGGCGTTTCTCTCGATTACTGACCTTGGTTTCCCAAGCACCTGCTAAACACAGTCATACTGAAAAAGAACCTTCTCAAAGCAGCTCATTTGAATTTCTTTAAAGCAACACATTTTGCATTTCAACGTCAGAGTCTAACTACTAACACACAGTTGTCATACTGAAAAAAATATTTTGCTACTACAGTTTAGCAACCTAGTTTCATACCTTCATCGGGTTCCTTGCCATCGGTGGTTGAAACATCTTGAGTTGGCTTCACCTCTGGTTTTGGTTTCTTCTTGTTTTTCTTGGTCTGCATGTAAACCAAACAGTCATTTAGAGCTTCCTGACAAGTCAGAAACAAAGCAGCAACTTACGACAGACACGAAGCGCCATTTCAGAATTATGACCTTAAAAAAAAAGCTCATTTGGTCTTGTAAAAACTATGCCTAAAGTTTGAGGCCTTGGGATAAAGTATATAGCTTCCCCTCTGGACGTACCCAACATTTGCTGTATCTGCATCATCAAATTACAGCCTGATACTGACACCCGACCTCCCTCAATCACTGTTTACAGACTGAACCAAGGCTGATGCAAAAGAGCCAAACCTACTTTCCAAAACGGTCTACGCAAGTATTTTCAAAGTGCCCTTTAAACAGAGTTAGAAATATCATATTTACAAGTTCTGAAGACACAAATAAACAAGCAACGTCGGATTTACAAGCAGGAAACTCAAGATTGTGACGTTGGAAGTGGTGCATTGATTTGAAACACTGGAAGAACTGGTCTGCAATATAGTTGATATCATGCATCATAATCTGTACATAGATATCGGTGTGTAGATGGCAAGTCTGTGGTGCAGTAATAATCACATGACATGTGTAGATAAAGAATATAAAGTATATATATATATATATATATATATATATATATATATATATATATATATATATATATATATATATATATATATATAAAGCATTTAACTCAATCTCTATAAACAGTCGAAAAAGAATTCATGCAAGCACAAAATCTCAGAACGGTTTTGCAATTCAGAAGGAGCAAATCACCCTTTAGTTGACAAAATGGCTTAAACACCATGACTTTATTGTTACTGCAAATACATAAACATAAACCAATACACTTCCTATATGAAACTAATATGAAAACTAGGTGGAACAACCTTGGTATCAGCTGGTGGTTGTGGTTGGGCTGGTGCTGGGGCTGGTGCTGGTGCAGGTGCAGAGAGGGGTTTCTTTTTCTCCTCGGTGACTTTGATTTCCTGCCGAGGTTCAGCCACTGTCTGTCCATTCGCCTGGGCCTTCTGTTGCGAGCACATGACAGTTAAAACCCAACAAACTCCACATTTCCTTCCTCTATCGACTGACAGTGCTTGATAACTTCCCTTACGCCATACAAACGGTCACAATATGGGTCAGACACGAAAAAGTTGGTGTTTGGTAAAAAAACGAAACTTTAGAGAGCGCGAGTTCACCGGCCAATTCAAATGTGATACGTGGCTCTTACATCGCCGTCGTGTCTCTCATTTTCGGATACTCGTAATTACGAAATAATTTTTATTCATTGAATCTTAATGAGGACGATAAACTATTTCAATTCAAATGGGTTTGATAGGGAAATGTTTTCTATATTAACAAGGGTTTCTCAGCGGTTTTGACAGGTTAGCACGTTAGCAGCTACTCGTGCTAAACTCTAACATATGATTTATAGGACTACATCTCAAAAACTTATTAAACTGCCTATTTATAATATCTCAAATTTAGATGTACAAAAGGGTTGTCTAGGAAGGCAGCTGTCTTGGTTTTGAGGCACGGCCATTAGCAGTAGGAAATCACGATCACAGGCCGCTTACCTTGTCGGAAGGTTTCTTTTTGTTCTTCTTCTTCGGTTCGCTCGGCTCGGTCTTCACAGTCTTCGGTGGCTGGGCGGTTTTGACCGGGATCTCGGCGGCGGTATTGGGTCTGACAGGAACCACTCGGCGCTTCCTCCGTCCGCAGGCCGCGAGCAACACCAGCGCAATCGGCACGACCAGCGCCGCGCTCAGAATCAGCCACGTCGGATACTGTTCCGGCTTTATCCCCAGATCAACCCCTAGTTCGGCCCGGAGGAAATCCAGGCCGGAGGACAGCAGTCCGCGAATACGGTCGGATGCGTATTCGGCTCGCTGCGTGGCTAAAGTTCGCCAGTCCTGGTCCATTTTAAACAAGAGGACAAGAACCGCACGAAGAGACGGATATCAGGCTGCTGCTGTCGGCAGCGGGAGAGAGACAGTGAACGGCAGGAGGGAGTGGCTTTAGAATTTCTTGCTCTCTTACATGATTGCCGTCTCAAAACCGATCGACCCACTACCTAGAACACTTTTAGGGGAAAAAGACCCTTTTCTCAGTATTTATTAAAGAATTTGAAAACTATTTTTCTATCATCAAAACTAGTTTTAATAAAAAAGCTATTAAGACTGTCCAACTGTGTACTGTCTTTAAAATCCATGAACGATACAGAGGTCTTGAATATTTATGAATTTATTATTATTATTTTCTCCGTTTGTGTTTTATCCTTGCTCTCCTAGCATTAAGGTGGTTAAAAGAAAACTAAGGGGGAAAAAAACACAGTTATGGGCGTCATGTGAGGGCGCTACATTTTCTTGAATGAGTTCTTTTCATAGTTCCACTACTAATACTTTTGGGAAAACTACTTTTTTTAAAATATTTATTTTCTTTTAAATGAAAATTCTTTCAAATTATAGTATCAGATTTGTTCAGAAATCACACATCAAAATAAATGATTTAAAGTACATCAAAAATAATTCGCAGATTCATAAACGTTATGATTCATTCAAAAGAACCGACTCGAAAGAGTCATTCATTCAGAATAGTTCAAGTCGAAGACTGTCATGGCTCAAGAGTAAATTCTGCGGAATAACTTTTGAGATACATTTTATGGAACCAAAAGACATATAAATTTCGCATATATTACTTTGTCTTACTTGTCATTTTATCCAGTATCAGTAATTTATTAATCAATCACAAGAGCGTTCAAAGCACTCAACTTAAAGGGACAGTTCACAAACAATTTAAATTCTGTCATCCGTTTGCTCACCCTCAAGTTGTTCCAAACCTGTATGAATTTCTTGCTTCTGCTTAACACAAAAGAAGATATTTTTAAGAATATGGGTACTGTAATCAAACAGTGGATGGGCCCCATTGACATCTTATCGGCTAAATTGATAAATACACTTTATTTTAACATAATCTTCTCTCTGAAATGTAATATTATGAATTTTCAGCCCAAAGTCATTTTTAGCCCTTGTTGATATGTTTATGGGTTATCATGTCAATACTTATGGTTTAATCGAAAACATCTTCAAAATTCTCAAAGGTTTGTACCGCAAAATAATAATAATAAATTTTTCTACCTGTCTGTGTACCATGGTGTAAATTATTAGATTAAAACAGAAAGTAAATTAAACAAAACTTAAAAAGTCTACTGTTTATTTTTCATTTTCAGCTTGGACTTCAAAACTAACAAAAAGTCAATTGCTTTTTTTATCCTTCTCTGTACAAAGTAATAAAACACATTCCAATAAATAAATACAAACTCTTATAGTTCATGATTAGAAATCTGCATCAAGAGTGAATTCACAGTCCATCACATTTGACATCACTCCAAGTCGCTGGTATTCCCCAACTCGCTTCTCGAAGAAATTCGTTTTTCCCTCCAATGAAATTGACTCCATGAAGTCGAAGGGGTTTTCTGACTGGTAAACCTTTTGAAACATATATCATAAAGCACAGTTACATAAATATAAAGATTTTCAGACAAAAATCATAAGACAATCTCAATAAAATACTGACTTTTGGCAATCCTAAGTCTGCAAGCAACCGGTCAGCCACAAACTCAATGTACTGCTTCATGAGAGAGCAGTTCATCCCAATCAAATTGACTGGTAAGGCTTCTGTGAGAAACTCCTGCAGGAAACAAGCAAAGACAGATGCGATCTGTAATTCACGGCTGAAATAATGCTTTCCGCATTACTAGAGCACAGCACTGTGTGTGTGCTTACCTGTTCAATGCTCACAGCTTTTGAGATGATGTCATTCACTCTGTCAGCAGAAGGTTTTTTCACCAAGTAGCTGTACAACAGACAGGCGAAATTACAGTGCAGACCCTGTAAAGGTTCAGATAAAGCAATGAATAATCAACAATGGCCTTGATTGGACGTTTCACTCTTATCTCCTCTACATTTTATCACTGATCCAGATAACACACCTTGACATGATCTAATTATCTTAAAACCTCTACTGATAATATTATCAACGTTTGTTTTAACCTCATCTCTGCTGATGAGTTCATTGGAGTAGGTGAGTCCGGGCATCAGGCCTCTTTTCTTCAACCAGTAGATGGCAGCAAATGATCCAGAGAAGAAGATGCCTTCCACCGCAGCAAACGCCACTAATCGCTCTCCTAAGAAGAAATAAATGAACAAGCAATGCTGCTGTTAATCAACTTTAATAATCAATATTGTACTCTTATTTCAGGAAAAATTCATTCTTCCACACACCAAAAGTTGAGTTTGTGTCCGAGATCCACTGTAAGGCCCAGTCTGCTTTCCGCCGCACGCAAGGCATGGTCTGAATTGCATTAAACAAATAGTCCCTTAAGGAAGAAGAGATTTGGGTTTATAGAGGACCTTTACATTAAATTAAATTGTAATAATAGTAAAAGTAATAATAATAATTATTGGACATCTGGGGGGGAGGGGGGGGGGGGTCTTTCATCTGCTTATAAAAAAATAAGAAGAAGCCTAATATTACCTAATTTGATGATGCCGAGTTTAAAAATATAATTAAAAACAATATATAGAGAGGGTTTTCCCCCCCACAAAATAAGAATAAAGACTTTTTAGCTTAAATACAGTTATCAAAATAAAAGCAGTCAAATGCTTCAGTTTTTATGACAAACAGTATTTAAAATGTATAATTTAACTATTTTGCAAAGGAGTGGAAAACTCTATTTAATGTCAGAACTTGAAATTTTCAGTTTGGATGCAACATCTGGCTCATCTTTGCATTTTCGTCTGTTATTGGTCATAATTCTAGCCTTGAATTCAGGATTTTTTGTTTTACAGTTTTACATTTTTCACATCTTTGCCGTGTATGTGGCTAATCATTTGTGTGTTGCGTTACTACACAAAAACACAATTATTAGAAGAGTTAAAATAGCCAAATACATGAAGCGCTTGCTTTTGCAAGAGATGTGTAAGCAATAAAAAAACTATAAGACTATTATAATCTTGATGAAAAATGTTCAGATAAAACACAAGTAGAAAAATCAATACTTTCATATCTCTTGTGTGTTTCTGGGGCTTACGTTTGCTCATAAACCACATAAGGAAAATGTTAGCAAAAGCTGCTTAACTGAATCTTGCACCTGTCACCTGCATGAAAGCACATTAAACGCTGCAACTGACAATGTTAATTAGAAAAGTACACTTGATTTTCATCTCACCTCTCTTTCAGATCCCTTATGTAGGTGTTGATGAGCATGCTGTACATTTCAGAGTGGACGTTCTCGATAAGGATCTGAAACCCATAGAAGGATCGAGCCTCTGGGACCTGCACCTCTTGACTGAACCTCTGCACCTGAGAGAAATAAAGACAGGATGCTTATTGGAAACATCTTGTTCTACTGATCAAATTCATAACCAAACCCAGCAACATTTTTTATTGGTTTCCATCATCTTAATGGAGGTTAAGGAGGAGATGCACTTGCCAGGTTCTCGTTGACTATCCCATCACTTGCTGCAAAAAAAGCCAGTACATGGGATATGAAGTGCTTCTCTTCAGACTTCAAATTGTCCCAGTGAACCAAGTCCTTTGATAAATCCACCTATACAAACCATTAAAATGTTTAGAAGTTTCACATTCAGCAGAGAAACGTGCAAATAGTAATTTTAATTCAAGGAACAGATCACCAAAAATATTAATTCACCATCATGTAATTTTAAATATGCCGTTCTTAATTTTATTACAATCTTTTTATAACTGAAATATTTGTACAAAATCTCAAAAAAAAATTGTATGTATATATATATATATATATATATATATATATATATATATATATATATATATATATAAAAAATGTAGTCTCTCATTCACCACTATATTCTAAGAAATGGAGAAATGTGAAAAGAGTCAATGTTTTTATTGTTCACCAGCAGTAAAAATCATTCTAAAAGTGATTCTAATAAAATTCTGTTAACCGGTTGCTATTATTATTTTAGTGACGTGGACTTCCATACCCTCACAGAATATGAACAATTATAAAAAAATGTATAGCATTTAAATTACATAACTTTTATTTTGTGTGTACTGTCCCTTTAAGGTTCGTTAAGAGCTAATTCTTGGAGCTATATTGCAATAAAGCCTTGCCAAAATTATAAAATTAATATTACATTTATAATTAAAAAACACTAATCACCTCCTCAACTGTCCAGAATGAAGCCTGAGCTTGTTTGTACATTTTCCAGATGTCTGGATATTGAATAGGGAAAATGACAAATCTCTTGAGGTTTTCTCTGAGGAGGGGCTCGTCTTCAATACTGCTCGGGTCAACATCCTTGTGACCATTCTGCAAAGAAACAATACTGTTAATTATCTAACTTATTCACTGTTGTCTTATTACATCGACCATTCGTTGTTAAGTAACGTCATGCGACTCATGACGAATCTGCTTACGAAACATTTAAATGCACGTGTGATTAAAAGAATAACATTACCATTCTCAACCATATTTACATTTTAATTTAGAAAATAAAAGTTCAAATAATCATACATATAGATATAATTCACTTTATCCAGACCTTAAAGTTACCACTTGTATCTTTAACTCACTAAACACATGCCACACACATAATAGCATTTTTTTTACGAAACTGCCATTACGATACACACTACTTTCTATATATTATTATTAGTGCTATATTAATACACACACATACATACATATATATATAAAAATAGAGAGCTTTATTTAGCGTTAAGGTCACTCGCGCGAGGCTTTGTTATGAAAGCTTTCAACCGTCACATAATCAGGTCGGCAGATTCAACATTTATTCGAAGGCCGTAAAATCCTACTCAAAGGCTGTATAAGTTTATTATTACCTGATATTCCCTAAGGTCCGTCGGAGTTCTGGAGTTCATGACTATAATCGCCTTTATTCAGCAGCGACGTCTCTCCGTCGACTGTCATTGACTATTACGGCTCCTCCTCTGGACAGAAATTAACCCTTTTGCTTCTTCTATAAAAGATACAATTACTGCAATACAAAACAAAACCGGTGCTATCGATGTTTCCTTGTGTGTTGGAGTTCACCTCATCCACGGAGGATTTTAAATGAAAACATTTCTATATTAAAATTGAGACCAAAAAGAGACCCAATAACATTTGCTCATAAATGTATTAAATTAATATTTTAATCACTTTTACAAGCACAATTTTACAGTCAAAAACAGGCAATGGTCCATTAGTGCCTTAGAGAAAATGTATATTTCATTACTAAGGGGTGTGATTTTATAAAACAGAGAGCTGTTATAATCAATCTTAGACACCATGCTAGACACACAAGGTATAACATGAACTTGAAATAAACACCATTTGACTTTTCCATTTTAGATTGAGAAGTACTGCTTTGCAGCATTTAGTCTGATTGTGGTGAAACTTGTGTTTTGAGGTAAATGTCATCGCTAAGCAGGTTGTCAGGAGAGTTATAATGCCACGCAGTCTTTCTAGTTAAAAAAATAAAATACAATAGGGAAAAACAAGAAACCAATTCACATCTGCCTTCCACTAACCTGGCAGAAGGTGCGAAATCTTTTGAAGGGACACTGCAAATTATAGCACACTCAACCAGAGCACTATGAAATATATAACAACCTTTGGAAATACTGTCACGTGACACACCACATTTAATGAGGAAACCATAGTTTGGCATGAGAAGTGAAGAGACGCTGCCTAACTTCGATAAAACAAAAAGGAGGGAACAAGGACAGATTGCTAAACAAACGTACACTTGTTCACACATTGAGGGTCATGGCCTATTTGTGCAGAATCTAAGCTCTATCATGATTGGGAACAAATGCATCAGTACGGACAACTCATTTACAAGACTGTCAGTAGATCATCTATATATGTATACATAATACAATTAAATTAGTTGAACATTTATGTAAACGGATTTTGATTAAGAAACCCAGGATTTGGGTGCCATCTCCACAGTCATCCATTTTGTTGCATATGTTACTTTATATGGGTTTTTTGTCATTTTTGAACGATAAGGAAAGCGATCTTTTTGTAATTGTGAGAAACTGAAGCAACAACTGTCAATCAATTAGTTTTTGACCAATAACATGGTAATTCTTTTCTCCCGCACCAAAACGAATACAATTTTTCCACCCATGGAATGTTGACTCTGCAAGCAATTCACATGCCCTGTGGTTAGAGGACGGAGTCTGGATCGGTTACAAGCCATACTGGACCAATGAGAGGTTTTTCATGGTGTCATCAAGAGAAATTCCAGCCTCTTGCATCTCAAACCTGGAGAAAAGAGAAAAACAGCTTGATATTCACTTTAAACAACAAAATCACTCAAATAAAAAAGGGTCCATGAGAAACACAAAAGGTCAAATGAAATGTGATCGTATTCACCAGTCATCTGTGGAGATGGTGTAATACACAGGTGGCTGGTCTGTGTCGCTGAGGGTTGCTGGGCCCTCCTGACCGCTTGTCCCCATGTTGCTGAAAATAAGCCAGTCGCCAACAGCGAGCTCAGGGAGCAGGCAATGCTCCACCACCTGGTCCAATGGGTCACATGATGGACCCCACAAGCTGCTGGAGAACACAGGCTCATCTAGGGTGAGCGACATCTGGAAAACACAAAACATCCCGTTTAAAAATCTCAGGCAACTGGTACAAATATTGTTCATGTGTTCTGGTGCATGCGTTTATGAATCGTAATCTTCTACCAATTCGCATCGATTCACAAATATATACTTTCTAAAGAGTTACACTTCTTTAACCTCATAGTACTGCTTAGTTATTGACACGTTAGATTGTTATTAATTACAATAAGCCATGTAAAGCAGTGGTCCGCGGACGAAGTGGCACCGGGCCGCGGAGCGAATTTGCGGACTGGTCCGTAGATGAAATGGTACCGGGCCGCGGAGCGAATTTGCGGACTGGTCCGTAGATGAAATGGTACCGGGCCGCGGAGCGAATTTGCGGACTGGTCCGTAGATGAAATGGTACCGGGCCGCGGAGCGAATTTGCAGACTGGTCCGTAGATGAAATGGTACCGGGCCGCGGAGCGAATTCGCGGACCGGTCCGTGAGCGGTCCTGTGCCCGTGTCGAGGTGTCTCAACAATTTCGCGCGAACCCATCAACAATGGGTTCAAAAATCCAAACCTACATGTGAAAATAAGACATCAGGAAGGGGGCAAACTCTTTTCACACCACTGTATACATTTGATTATTAAATTTATTTGGTATTTTTTACTACATATTAAATAAACCTAGGCTACAGTACCTGAAAAATTTAAAGTTGACTTAATTTATTCAAATTTTTATATCAAAAATAAAATAAAATTCCCTGCCTAGCTTTATTACAGAAGACTGCTAGTCATGTGTGTAATGACTGCAGTCAGCTTAATAATAAAACTGGGTTGACGATAATGGGAAGAAAAACTACATACACTTCATAGTTCATATTTAATTCAGTGGGATTTTTTCCCATCAAGACCTATTATTCTGTCTACGGCAGTCAAATAGGATACGTAACCCAAAACTACAATCAAATCTATACATACATCAAACCGAAATGTCATTCCCACCCCTATTATTTACCTTGTGGACAGAGGGTGTGGCGATGATATTTCCAAACAACTTCCCCACGAAAGATCCATAAACACCATCATTCATGTAATACACAAATTCTGGTACGTCGTTTGGGGTCAGCTGATCTGAAAGTGCAAAAGACACAAGGAGAATACTGAGAAAAGGCAGACGTATATAATGGCATATGCAGCAAATTTGATGAGGCTCACCTTGTGCGCTGCTATGGAGATTCCGGCACACTGCTTTTTTGCCAATAACATTGACAGCCAGGGTGAAGGAGGAAAACACGAAGAAATTTCCTGGTTCAGCAATGACGCTCACTCCAGACGCTGAGGGGAAATAGGCTTCCAGCAGGGGTCTGACGGCCGAATGTACCTAATCAAACAGGCATGAAAGAACAGCTTAGAGTAACATTGATGCTGGATGAGATATAAAAAAAAGAAATGTTTACTGTACCTGTTTCAACTGAAACTCAGAACCACTGAATCCTCCACCAATATCCAGGATGTTCATGTCAAAGCCTAGTTCCTTCTGTATAAACAAGGAAGCACTCTAGATAAATGAAATTCATAACTAATACATCTTAATTCTATTCTCTTATAACATTCATTTAAAAACTGACCCCCATGTCAAAGATGCAGCGGGCGTCTGACAGAGCATGGGTGTATGCTTGGGGATCTCTGCATGACGCTTGGACCTGGAAACTGCACAAATAAAATAAATAAATCCCACTTTTAAAAAGAGAGCAAGTCATAGCAGATTCATGGTGATCAAATCCTTTCACTTACGTGACTCCAACAACATTTACACTCAACTCCTTGGCAATTTCTAGGAGGTGCCTACAACCCTTCAGGGAGCAACCGATGGTCACACTCGCCTCTTCCACCTGTGCATCAGTCGACACTTGAAGCAAAAGCCTGTTAAGACAAAAACAGTGACAGAGTAGAACTTCATAAGTATTAAAAATAATAAATGATACATACATATATATTTCTCCACTTTATGTGCAATAAAGAGAAGCACATATACTACCAAAATATGGGGTTTGTAAGATTTCTTAAATGTTTTTGAAAGGTCTCTAATTCTAACCAATTATGCATTTATTTAATCAATATACAGTAAAGATAGTAATATTGTGAAATTTTATTACAAAGCTGAATTTTCAGCAGCCATTACTCCAGTCCTCAGTAGGGATGCAAGATAACATGACCGAATTTATTGCATTTATAAGATCAATGTGGAGAAAATCTTGATTATATCAAAACTTCAACCAAGCCATTCCCACAGAATTAATCTTCTCTCCTGCTTTTCCCATTATTAACATGCAATAGATGGACTCGCATCTTGCACAAGACAGCCGAAGGTTTAGAAAGCCATGTAAAGCTCAGATTTTGTGTGGGGTTTTCCCATTCTACTGCATCTTATGTTTTTAAAAGTGTGTGAGCGACTTTGGCTCTTTGTATTAAAGAAAGATAAATACAAGATGCTTTTTTTTACAGTGAGCTGTAAATAATTTAATGTGGTGCATTAATATTTTGCTTATTGCGCCATCTTGTGGGCTCAGGAGAAAAGAAAAACTTTTTCCCCTTGCTTAAATTATGCCTTTTATTTTCAAATATATTTCAATTAATATTAGTATTGCATGTAAAAATTGTATTTAGTTTTTCAGCAATTTTGAAAGCCCTAGTCTTTGGTGTGACCCATGACATGCTAATTTGGTGCTTAAACGTTTCTTATTACTATAAATGTTAAAAAATAGCTTTATATTTTTGTGGCAACCGTGATACTTTTTTCCCCAGGATTCTTCAATGAACAGCATTTATTTGAAATGTAAATCTTCTGTAACATTATGTCTTTACTGTCACTTTTTATCTATTTACGTAATAATGCTTGAAAGTAAAATAAAGCATTCACTAAAAAATGTTTTACTGACCCAAAACCTTTAAACTACCGTGTACATATATAGGTTTCAAGTGCTTACTTGGCCTCAGGATGGGCACGGGCAATTTTGCGAAGGTCTGCCTCATTTTCACACACCAGATAGTTAATGCCGGTCTTGGCAGCATGTTTAATGAGTGAGAGCTGCTTGCAAACTCCAGAGAGGATGATGTTTTCAGGAGGGACATCATGATGGAGAACCAGTGTGATTTCAGCCTGAAAGAAGTCAATACATTTTTATTAGATGTGTGCCTCAAAATCCAAAATATATGTTTTGAGAGCTTTCTAATGAGACAAAATGTAAATGTTACCTTATTTGCACAGACAAAACCAACACCAAGTGCAGACAGGACTTCAATGACTACAGGGCTGCTGTTACAACAGACCGGGTAGAAGGGTCGAACTAGGGGCATAGTGGTCTTCCACAGAACATGCTGTCTCATTAGGGCCCCAAGGTCGGCCACAACAAATGCATTCTTTTCAGCCTGAGGAACAACATCGGATCAAGCAATGAAAAAGACAGTGCTTTATTTCTTTACTTAGACTTCATTATGCAAAGTTGCATTAAGTATATTTTCTGAACTCACCAGATTTTGTTCATAGACATGGTTGTCAATAACATCATCAAGGGTCGTTCCTCCCTCAAGTAGTTCAATAAAGTAGTTTGGTGCATCAACGAATCCTTTCATCTCAACCGTATTCCGCAAATCCGACAATCATAGAGAGTTTACTGAGCCGCTGGGGTATTCTGGGTATGCAACAAACTGTTCAGGAGAAAACAAGCACGGTACTATAACAACAAAATCCATAACATACAAAGAACTTTGCATCAATGCGTACAACCACAACACCTACCCACATATTTCGAAACACTGTTTTATGAGCAAACTCTGAACAGGAAGTTCAAAGTCACTGTAAGTTCTCCATTAATCTACACTGGGTGTCTACAACAACAACGAGGCTAATAAGTACAGCAGGCAGGGATAACTAATCACATAGCTAGAGAAGGTATCACATGAGTCCATCTTTAGAGATGACGACAACACATAGGCTTTAAGAATGTGGCCCACAGGCCAGTTTTTTCTTTTTTCTTTCACTCAGACCCAATCGAAATAAATCCCTGAGGCTTTGAAGCACAATGGAGTATTTGATGACATTACAAATGGATTTGTGCAGAATGAATGGGGGACAAAGGTGTTACATGTAAGCTACCAATAGTGTTATGTAAAATCAAAAACAATCCACTACAGTTGGGTGAGTGCAGAGATGGATTTTTATGTGCAATTAAATAAATCATGCTATTATGCAATCGTCTAGAACCGGTACTTCAGGAGCAGGGTGTAATATTTAGGTGCTCACATGGACAACGTGGGAGATGGTCCTCTCCCGCTATCAACTAGGATCCCAAGGCGGCTCAGCGTTGAAGTCGAACTGCTCGCGGTAGAGGGCCTCCCCTAGGCCTTCTGGGTAGCGCTTATACACTCGCAGGGAGAGTGGGGAGCCCTGTGGAGTCATGAAAACAGGTGTATAAATATTTGATTTACAAGAGCAGATGATGGATAAAATAACTTGTATTAAAAGAAACTAAATGTTAGACCATTTCTGAAATAACTCTTCACAGATACCCGACCAGTTTTCTAATAGAGTTTCATTACACATGTTCAGCATCATTTGTAGGTTATGATGTTTATATCAAGTGATTACTCGTTTATTGTTGTACTTTGTACTTGACCTGGATGATATTTTACTCGGGTGTTCTCATTTATTTAAGCAACATTGTCTTATCTTCTTCTTCCCACAGGAAATCAATAAATGAAGTAACTGAAGGTTTATCAGAGTGTATTTATGTGAACACCACCTTAACTTTAGATAGCTTATTGTATCATATTTCTTAATACACGATATTCTGGGACATGATAAAAACTTTGCTGAAAAATCTTGTTTAGCTGTGTTTCCTATTGCCTTAGCAGTTGGTCAAGAACAAGTTTTTAACTAGAAGAAAGCTGTAGTAATATAGTGTTATTATAGTATAATAAACGTTGTACAATTAATTTGTATTTGGTAAAACATTACCAAACACGTGTTTCTTAAAGAAAACTAAATCTTAAACAATGCGAGTATAATATATTCTTTGACCACATGTATGAATGTCAAATTTGAAATTATTAAACAGTATATATGTTTAATGTGTAATTCAATAACCTGACAGGACATGTCGTCAGCGCCTGGGTTTGGTCCACTGAACAGCTCGCTAACAATTTACCCGACTACACCCGTCATACTCGCACAACTAATGATTTCTACCAATGAACAGGTTTAATCCTTATAATTTGTGTTTTAAATTCATTTCTCGTTGTCCTTCACGGAGCACCGCCGTTGCCCGTATAACAAGCGCAACTACAACCAACCGCCATGTTGAGTCACGGTTCCTCACAGTAGACGGCGGATTTTTTCCCGGGTTGACCTAAAAATAACAACAAACGCTGTACTTACGTGAGATAACGGCCTGAATGATTTGGAAAATCGTCTTCTCTTTTTCGGCGGAATTTTTAAAGAGTGGTGGGGACACAGATAGAAGAAAGAAAAGAGGCTTTAAGTGCCATATGCCTGGGTGAAGACGGTTCGGCCGAACACGAGAGCGCGACTGTCTGACTCAAGCAGAAACGGTTGGTGGAAGAAGAAGGCGGGCGACAATCTGGTTTGTTAGAGAACGAGGGGCGGGGCGTAAGATCAAGTCCTACTACCGCGAAGGCTTGGCTTATGAATGTTAATTAGGTTACGCAACTGACTCAAGATTGGTTGCTCTGAGGAGGATTTCCCTGAAACGCCAGCCCACTCTGATTAATATTGATAAGCTCACCCATTCGCTTGCCTGCATGTAAAGGGGCGTGGTCATGTGTCCTCTTGAAAGAATCTTTACGTTTACGCATTTGGCAAAGCGACTTACGTACATTGCATTCAAAGGTACATATTGACCTTTTAATCAGTTCTTGCTTTCCCTTGGAATCGAACCCACAACCTTGGCGTTATAAGTGCCAATGCTCTACTGTTCGAGTAACAGGAAAGCAGCAATCTTGGATTCATTTGCAAATTCCTTTCGGAGAAGTGCACTCCTTTAAACATGTATGGGCAAACGTGGGTTCTGTTTATGTTGCTTAATTCCTCGCTAATATTAGATTTATATTATATATATTTTATGTATATACAGTATATTGTTGTAGTACCACCAGTACCAGTAAAACCAGTTCAAAATGTTGTGTTCTTTTTGATATTGTCTCTGTCAACACAGACTGCATTCAGTAGTTGTATTTCACATTATTCATAATGTAGAAAGTAATAATGATTAGGTTCACAGCTGTCAAAGCTTTCATATCAAACACACACACAATGATGAATAATATACAAAGCACTCACTCTAAAAAATGCTGGGTCAAATATGGACAAACCCAACCGTTGGGTCTAAAACGTATTTAAACATTTAACATAAAAGCTGGGTTTGTCCAAATTTGTTTGAAACGACCTTGCATTTTTTGTGCAATGTGGAATTCTTTTCATTGCCTTTTTATGGGTGAAAGGTCATATTTTAAGGTTTTGGTTTCTAGTTTGTTTGCCAAAATATTTCTGATAATTCCCCAAACAGTCTAAAGAGCTTAATTTTCAAACAAAGAACTTGTTACAACGTATACGCTTACACATTTTTTTTTGTTTCAGTAAATTGGTTTTTAAATATGTTGCTTGATTTAAATCCAACTTCTCTCTCTGCAAATCCTGTTATTTACATTAAATCCTACACTTTTAATTCACTTTAACTGAATTTGCACATGATCCTGTATCAACTGACTAGTAGAATAAATGTAGATCAGTTGGATTCTGTACTGTGCTCAAATAACATCATAATATCGCATGTACTATCATGATAAACATTTACATTTACTTTGTGCAGCCTGAATTCTTGAAGAAAGTGTTGTATTATTTGCACATGTCATGCCACATGTCATGCCTTTATTTGTCATGTTAAATGTAATTGAAAGAGGTTATTTCACACATTGCAAAGTTTAGTAACCGAGTAAGGCTTAGTACATTTTGTTAGTAATATATTGAAGAAAAAATGTATATTACAATTTTTTATATAATTTTTGAATTGTCTATTTTTTTCTACAATTGTATTATTTTTAAGTGATTTTAGGACAGAATATAGTTAGTTACAAAGAATGTAACCTACCTGCTTTTGATCACATTTTTCATTTGGTGTTTTAAGCAAAACAAAGACCTTGCATTTGTTTTGTGCAATGATACTTAAATATAAATTTAAACAATTTGTTATTTCAAATTTAAATAATATGTAATTTAAATCATTTTAATATATATAATAATTAATATATAATATTTAGTAAAATAATAAATTATTTAAATTTAAATGTAAATATGATTGCAAAAAACTGCAAGATCTTTTTTTATTATTCACACATACACACACACACACACACTATATTTATAATATATAATATTTAATAAGTGAATATTATTTAATTTAAACTTCATAAACTTCATATATATACATTTTATATATATATTACACACACACACACACACACACACACACATATATATATATATATATATATATATATATATATATATATATATATATATATATATATATATTACAATTATAATGTACACACTCACACACACACAAACACATGATTATATATATGTGTGTAATTATAATGTGGAATTATTTTGATTGGTGCAATAATAAATGTAAACCAAAAAAATGGTTTAGCAACCGTGCAGTTTGCGCATATCCCCGCTGCGCATCCTGAACGCATTGTGAACTGAACGAAACACGAGCTCCTCAGATCAGCTGACTGGAAGTGTGACGCCGTCCGAAGGGTTTTCAACACAGCGGATGAATTAACTGTGTATTCCACAATGTTTTATTAAAACAATTCACAGTTTCATCAGATTTTTATATAGCTTCCTAAAGAGACTTAAATAAACGGTAAGTATAGTCAAAAACGATTTCAATTTCACTGTCGTGACTCGTGACGGTCGTGAACGCTTCTCATTCAATATTCACAGCTTAAAAAAGCGCATTTAATCCATCGCGTCTAAGTCACGTATATAACAATTCATATTATGTGAATGTATTTTAATTTGAAATACACTAGCAGGACACGTTTATCTGATGATACATCCATGTGAATGACTCGTGACTGGTGATTTTCATGGAATGAAATGGAGAAGTGTGAATTTGCTCATGCGGTCAATCTAGAAAGGACGTCTGTATTTTATTATACAATTATTTGTTGCTGTTGTTATCTTTCCGTTATCATTTCTAGTTAACGATGACAGAGTTTTGGTTGATCTCTGCTCCTGGAGAGAAGACCTGCCAGCAGACATGGGACAAGATGAACATGGCCACAACCCAGACCAGCAACCTGTCCACTAACCACAAGTTCAACATGCCTGAACTGAAGGTAAAACACTCCCCATTTTTAATTCAAGTTAAATATCTATTTTATCAACATCACATATTTGCCATCTGTCCTCTGTCTCCTGAGTTTTGGTGTTTCTCTACAGGTGGGAACCCTGGATGTCCTTGTAGGGCTGTCAGATGAACTCGCCAAATTGGACTCTTTCGTAGAAAGGTTTCATATCTACGTCAGATTATTTTCAGTTTTTATTTTTTTACTTGTCTGTTCAGTATCACTGACGCTGCTTTGCTACAAACTCACAGCTCACTTCATTTCCTTTTTAAAGCTTCTGTCACATTATAGTTCTCTGAATATTGTTATGGATATTTACTCGTGCTTTTGATGATTTTTTAATTTTCCAGTGTAGTGAGGAAAGTGGCCCAGTACATGGCTGACGTGTTAGAAGACAGTCGAGATAAAGTTCAGGAGAATCTTTTAGCCAATGGAGGCAAGTGAACCTAAAACCCTCAATACATACTAACCACAATATTGATAGTAAACTACTACGTTTGATTATTACCAACCGCACATACACATATTTACAACTATATAAAATCTTGTTAAAGACAACATTATTGCTCATAGTCTAGTCAGTCATATTTGAAAGTCCTTGGATATATCTTAAAAACCTTATTTTTTTATGATTATAAATATTTATGATTGTATATTATTTCCATACAGTTGATCTGGTAACATACATTACACGATTCCAGTGGGATATGGCGAAATATCCCATCAAACAGTCCCTTAAGAACATCTCAGAGATCATGTCCAAGGTGAGGAATCATGTATCATTGTTTATAATGCACAAAGAGATTGATCTTTCATTAATATCCTGTTTTGGTTTTCTGTCCATAGCAAGTGAGTCAGATTGACAATGATCTTAAAGCCAGAGCTTCGGCTTATAATAGCTTAAAGGGTAACCTGCAGAGCCTGGAGAGAAAGAATGTGTAAGTGAAAGGATTTTTATCTACTCAATTTAAATTACGTTTACAGACTGTAAAAAAGGATGGACGACGTGTCTCCACTTCCTTCCACTGTAGAAGAATGAAGCCAAAATATCCCAGAAAGGGTCGTCGCCGTTACGTCATTTGGAGCTCGACTCAATCGCAAACACAGCTGTCAATCATGACATTACATCCTGTTTTTTTATATAGCGTGAAATAACTATGTACAGCCAAATTGGAACAACAAACCCTTGAACAGAATGAAAAGAATGAACTAAAATGACAGAATACAAATACCAGCAGCCAGCCACCAGGGGGCGATCAAAATGTTTTGACTTCACTCTTATATAAATGTACATTTTAAGTGACATCATTTAATAACATGTCTTGTCCTCTAGGGGAAGTCTTTTGACCAGGAGTTTGGCTGATATAGTCAAGAAGGATGATTTTATACTAGACTCTGAATACCTTACTACTCTGCTTGTAGTTGTTCCAAAGTAAGTCGAGCTTAAGCAATTGTGCTTCTTTGTATTTTGTGCTGGAAAATACTTTTTAAGTGTTTCTTCTTTGCATTAAAGCGATAGTCCAACCAAATATGAACATTTTGTCATTCTAAACTGGTTTGACTTACTTTCTTCTGCAAAATTAAAAGATATTTTGAAAAATGTTGTAGAAGGGATTGTTCCCCCTAAAATAAAAATGTTATCATTTACTCGCCCTCATGCTGTTCCAAGCCAGTATGTTTTTTCTTCTTCTCTTGAACACAAAAGAAGATATTTTAAAGAGGGTCAGTAACCAAACAGTTGATGGTCCCCACTATGGATATTCCCATTCCTACTATGGAAGTCAATGGGGACCATCAATTGTTTGGTTACCGACATTCTTCAAAATATCTTCTGTTGTGCTCAGTTGAAGAAAGAAACCCATACAGGTTTGGAATAATATGATGGGGAATAAATGATGACAATTTAAAATTGTTTTGGGTGAACTATCTCAACTATATTTTGGTTCCCATTAACGTCCATAGTGTGGATTAAATGGAAGTCAACTGGGAACGGAACATTTTCAAAAAAATATTTTTCACAGAAAATAAATAGTCATACAGGTTGGAAACGACATGAGGGCGAGTAAATGATGACAGAGTTTTCATTTTTGGATGAACTATCCCTTTAATTCAGAATGTGCAAATCTTCGTTCATTATATTCATTGTTTGCACAAAATGTTTTGTTATTTTTGTCAATTTTATGGCCTATAAAGGACAAGTTATCCTGACTGGCAGAAGACATATGAAACGCTTTCCGAAATGGTTGTTCCAAGATCCACAAAGTGAGTAAAATCAAAATCCCTTTAAGGCAAGTCCTTTCACTCTGCGGCCATCTTTGAAACGCTTCTCGGACAGCTGTAGTCTTTATTCAGAGCAGCGCCATGACGGGTATGAAAGCGAGGCTATGAGGGATAGACTTACCGTGTTTCAATGGCATCCGATGTATAAAGCTCCTAGATCACTTATAATTTTCCCCTGCTCATGTTGTCTGTTTTTTTGTTTTTTCAACTCAAATTTCTTTAGTGTGCAGAACAATCCAAGAACGCATTAAATAACAGTACAACACACCGAAGAGATGTAATCTATCTCTCACAGCCTCACTTTCATTCACGTTACAAATCAAAGGTCTATTTCAGTCATGTAAGTACAGCCCCAGCCTCTTTGAATAGAGGAAACTTCAAGTTCCCTAAAGCTGTTCACCGATTGGCTCTTTTTCTTAGAAGGCGGGATTTATTTGCCATATTTGTGGCACTTATACACTTTGTCCCATTCATAGAAATGTGAGTGAACCATCTCTATGTCTAAAGTCTTTTTGTTTGAATGATTTGTACTTAAATTTTCTTATTTGCAAACAAGAAATTATATACTTGACATAAACAAACCATAAAATCAAAAACACGTGGAACAAAACAGTTAATCAGTAAATGGTAACAATATAAATAAGTAAATGAATAAATAGAATAGTATGAAAGTAAAAAAAGAGTGGATAGGGGTGTTGACAGCATCACAAGTTCCCACTATAAGCTAAATTCTGTTTACCATGACCTTTTTTTCCCAATCAACACATGCTATTACTGTGGGTTACAGAAATGCAATATTTATCCCCAACTATCAAAAAATTATAAATCCTCCCATGCAGACTATAGAAGAGTTTTTCAAGCTTTTTATAATCACGTCTGCCCAGCATATGCAGAATCCATTAAGTTTTTTTTTAATGACTTAAAGGCTGAGGGTCACCAAGATTATATAAACTAGGACATAAATCATATCTTTAAAATCTGATCATGTATCTCTCTCCAGAAATACTGGACTTCTGAGCATTGCCATAATAGGTTGCCATCCCCAACATTCAGGATCATCCTTAAGTCCCGCTCTAAACAGTCTTCTCGGGGTCCAGTAGAATCTGTGCAAAAGTTTTCATTGTATGCAATGTGTTCTAATCTCATTAGACATCAGTTTTGAGTTACCAGTAATTTCCTTGTTCTTCATCTTCAAATGTGCATCCTAAATTATTTGAACTGCAGAACTAATTTTGGCCCAACTGATTAATAAGTAAGGAATAGTATTTAAATGCCTCATGACCCGTACCCATAATATTCCATCTTGAGAAGTTTTTACCCCTGGAGAACGTCTAAAGTCTTTGGTGAAAAACTCAATGTCGAGTCTCTTAAAAATGAATTTGCCTCAGCATAGAATTGTGTACGTTTTTTAGCCTATATTAATTACTTGTCTAAAGCCTGACATTATTACGCTAAGCTTAAGTGCTGATGAGGGACAAATTGTGGCTTTATAGACCTCTTGTTGTAATGAGATTAATGCTTTTAATATTCAGCCTTCATGTGTTTAATATGTTCTTAGCAGTTGATTCTTGCATCCATTTGAATTCTGTGGCGGTGACAGGGATAGATCCTAAATCAGAGTTTTTGTCTTCTGTTAGGCTTCTGTTTGAAGACCATGACAGTGGGTTGTTTAGCGTCACACTCTTCAGGAAGGCTATTGATGACTTCAAACAAAAAGCACGAGAAAACAAGTGAGTGTCTGAATATGAATATATATATTTGTCTGTGATGACAACAATGACAGACCTGTTCAGTTTGATGAATGATGATGATGGTGTTACTGCACTGGTATAATGAGGCCTTTAAATCAGTTCGGGAAGCGCCTCATCGTCAGATATCGGCGCTGGACCATCAACATTTGCTTCTGAGAGAGGTGAAGAAACTCCCACTCCACTCGTGCTCTCATTGGTCGATCTTGAGCCGGGAACCAATCACGTGTCCAGTCTGAGTGCACGTGGGTGTGTACAAAGCCTCTGAGAGAGTTTCTCTTTTTGTCTGGAATCCTGGGAAACCGTTTCTCTCGCATCACGATGAAACAACGCTGCTTTCCGCAATACGGCTGCCGATATGGCAGTATTTTAAAAAAAAAAAAAAATCTATGAATATTTAAAAAAAATCTGCGATGCACTGAGGCCGCGAAGTTGCGAGGGATTACTGTATATGTGTGTGTATATATACATTTATATATACAAACATAAATTTATAGCATTTATTTGAAATATAAGTATTTTGTAACATTATAAATGTCAATTACTTTTGATCAAATTAATGTATACTTGCTAAATAAAATGATTAAATTCTTTAAAAAATGTGTATATATATATATATATATATATATATAAATATAATTACGTGCATCCATCCATCCAAGATCATGCTTTTGTACATAAACCTAATTATTCAGATTGTTTTCAGTTTTGTCATGTTTCAATAATCATTGTATGATTATGTATGAAGTAAAGTTATAAGACTGCCATCAGTCCCTGTGTGATGCTCACTGAATTAGCAGAAAGCTAACGGATGTTACTGGTTTCTTTCAGGTTCACAGTGCGTGACTTTCAGTACAATGAAGAGGAGATGAAAGCAGACAAAGAGGAGCTGACTCGCCTCTCCACTGACAAGAAAAAGCAGTTTGTATGCGTGCAGCTGTGTTTTATTAACTATTGAACATTATAAAATCCTTCACAATAATGTTGATGAGGAGCCTCAAAATCACAGCCAGCTTGAGAGGCCCTGAGCTTTGATTTGTCTTCATTTGAAGTAACCGGAAAAAGATAAATAATAATAACAACAGTCAATCTGCTTCTGCACCACAGGGTCCTTTGGTACGTTGGCTCAAAGTAAACTTCAGTGAGGCTTTCATCGCTTGGATACACATCAAGGCACTTCGGGTTTTTACAGAGTCTGTCTTGAGGTACAGTGTGGCGTATAAATTGATTTCATATGGAGAGTTAGATCGTCGGATATATGACCTCCATTTTTGTATTTAACAGGTATGGACTGCCAGTCAATTTCCAGGCCATGTTGCTGCAGCCCAATAAGAAGAATGTAAAGAAACTTCGAGAGGTTCTGCAGGACCTTTACAAACACTTGGACAGCAGTGCTACTGTTATCGATGTGAGTTACACTAGTGATTAAAATTTGGGAATAATTGCGCATTTTTATGTTTTTCAAAGACGTCTATCATGCTCACCAAGGCTGCATTTATTTGATAATGACACTGATATTGAGTAATATTATTACAATTTTACATAACTGTTTTATGTTTTAATACATTATAAAATTTTATTTGTTCCTGTGATGACAGATGAATATTCAGCATAATTACCCCAGTTATTACCCTTCAGAAATCATTCAGAAACATTACTTATTATTATCAATGTTGAAAACAGTATTTGTGATGCACTACCATTCAAAAGTTTGGAGTAAGTAAGAGTTAAAACAACTTTTATTCAGCAAGTATTGAGCACTAATAATAGTTCTACCAAACTGGCATAATTAAACAAGTTCTGAAGGACTGGATTTATGTCTTTGAAATCATATAAATTGCATTGTAAAATAAATTCAAATTGAAAACAATTATTTTAAATGTTAATATCTGTTTTACTGTGTTTTGATTAAATAAATTTAGCTCTGGTGAGCAGAAGAGACATAAAACAGTAAAATAGTCTCTAAATTACCGCTGATTTACTCATGTTTGTTGTGTAATAGGCATCTATGGACATCCCGGGTCTGAATCTCAGCCAGCAAGACTATTATCCATATGTTTATTACAAGATCGACTGCAACCTCTTTGACTTCAAATAGAACTTTAAATGCATCACTTCATTCTACTTCACAGAGACTGACTCCAATAATTTAATAAGCACTTATTGTTTATTCTGTCTTTACCTTTTAACCTCTTTGCTAGTACCTCCCTCTCACTGTCTCATTCCTTTTTCATTCCTGCAGATCACAATTTTGAATAAGCAGTCGCAGAGCTTTACCATCTGTGTTATTGGTTTAATGTGTTTACAAATCAAGGATTTTCAGGGGTTATAAAATCTGTGCTTGGAGGACATGTGCGGTCCGACAGTGAACACGCCTCATCTCCTGAGCCCGTAATGGTTGTGCACTCTGTTGCTTCGAATTATCTGTTGGTGCTTACTCTGTGCCATTTGCGGGTAATGCAGTGATTATCTTTAATTGTGTTGTTATAAACCACTATGTTTGTGTTTGTGCTTCTACTGTGAGATTAAATGTATTTATATTTTTGTTGGAAAAGGTGAAATACACGATCACATGCTGGATGTAAAGACCAATCAAACTCAATAAAGTTATAGCACATCATTTTTGCTTATTTTAAATTATGGTCAGATGTTAGGACCTACATTAAAATTACTATATATGCACTGATTCTATATGTGCACTGATATACGAAGCAGATGATTAATATATATGATTAATATTTGTGTACATGTACACACACACACACACACACACACATTTTATATATATATATATATATATATATATATATATATATAAAATGTACATTTTGTGTGTATATATGTATTATACATTTATTTATTTATATATGACATTGTGTTCATTTTGATTTCATAGATTAGATTTAATGACTAATTAATGTTTTATTAAACAACAGAAGTGTCAAGTGTTGTAACGTCATATAGAAAGTACTAAAACACTTCTTGTCTTGAACACATAATGAATCCAAGTAATATCAATGAACTTAATTTACAGACACGTTTACGGAATTAAATATTGATGCATGACACTATACACACACAAAATGCTAAACTATTGTACTATGCAAACAAATGCATAAAAACAGGAAAAAGCATTTATTGACTACAACGTAATCAGTTATTAATATTTCGTTGTTTTCTCTTGTTTTTGCATGCGTTCATGATTTCTTTGTATGACAGCATAACCAAAAAATGATGTACACACAATTTTGAATTTATTTTATTGAGTTTTCACAAATACAACAAAACACAACTACGCAATATTCACATTCTTAATTATTTGAATAAATCGTGAATAAGCTCACATTTGGCCACTACTGTACATCTGAAGGCGTTTGTTTGGTAGTCAGACATGCCACTTCAACACAAACATATTCTTCTCTAGCTTGTTTTCGCACAAATCGCCTCTACACTGTATCAAAATAAACTGTAGCCGGCCCTCGATGACGTAAAAGGATGGCAAATCTGAAGTTTGGCAGATGCACGAGGGCACAGCTGCGCGTGGGACCACAGCACACACTCGCGCGCTCTTCTGCATCATTATTATCATTAGCGTATGAATTGCTCCATCTTATTCCAATGGGCTGCGGTGGGAGTCGAGCCGACGCTGTTGAACCGCGATATCATGAGAGCTGGACCAGAGAAACCGAATCTACGTGGCTTACCAATACTGATGCTGAAATCCCGAACGGCGTGACTTCCAAGAACCGCGTCGTTCGTGGAGAAAGTAGCCATCTTATTAAAGACAGTGCAAAACTATCAGGTAGGCCTATATGCTGTGGCTGTGTGTGTGTGTGTGTGTGTGTGTGTGTGTGTGTGTGTGTGTGTGTGTGTGTGTGTGTGTGTGTGTGTGTGTGTTAAAAGTAGTCTATACCTATAAATGTATGAACATATAGTCATACTTATTCTGAATTAACTGTAGAAGTCTGTCGCTTTAAATTACTTTATAGAGTAGCATGCTCTTAAAGTTTGTTTGGCTTGATTCTCTTTGTGAAATATGATTTATTCTTTATATAATAATAAAAATAATAGATATATTTCCTTTTTTTAATAAAAAAGTTTTATACAATAAAAAACAAACACACACGCACACACACACATATATCTATATATGTGTGTGTGTGTGTTTTATTATATAATAATAATAATATTAATATTATCTATTATTTTTATTATTATATAAGAGTAAATCATATTTCACAATGAGAATCAAGCCAAACGAACTTTAATTTGAATTCATCTTTCTAGATGTTTAGGGTTTTTGCCTGATTAAATGGATACATTAAATATTTAATTTTAATGTTAATAATAATAATTTATATATAATATATATATATATATATAAAATTTATCAGGTAAGCCCCAAACTTTACTGTAATATGTTTTCCACAGGTAGAGGTAGACGAATGGTTAATGCAGGAACTCAATGTGGGAAGCAGGTCTTGACTTCCAGCACCTCCACAAACCCTCAAAGAACATCCCATGGACACGAGGTTTGAGTCACTGCATAAAAAGCTGGCAGCTGTTTATAAAACATTATCGTCTCAGATGTATAATTCTTCAAACTATAGGGTTTTGCCAATGCAGCCCACGGATAAAGCAGACCGTGATGAGACTGTGAAAGAACAGCTGTGCCAATGTTTGAATGACATTAGTCTGTTTCTAGTTCTATATGGTGACAGCTTGTTTGTGTTTCACAGCCGATAGGTGACTCAAACCTGTCAACACGCAAGGAAGGGGCTGCTCATTCTGAGGGGGTTACATCTAATACTGCGTCTCACCCAGGAGAGCCAATGGGGGGGAAATCATCTTTACCTGATTTGGAGGACACACTCTGAAACCAAGAGGAGCTCAGCAAAAAGCAAAGCATATTGTTGCATAAGAGTAACTGATCACAATAGCTCTCAGAATTGCACTGTGCAATTTTAAATGAACAAGCATTTTTGTCATGCTTAAATTAATTGTGCAAAAAAATCAGTTAGTTAATATTAGGATGACCTCTTTGACCTCTTCTTGTTTTTGTTATTTGGTTATTCTGTTCTTATTTTATATTAACTAGTGATTCAGTATCATATTTTTTATTTTAGACAGGTTTTATATGGCCAGCTATAAGTGCTGTAAAATATCCACTAGATGGAGCAGTTTATCTTTTATGAACAGACGAATTCTGTGTTTTAGACATCGTGTGACATTAAAATTAAATATTTCATTTAGTTATTTTAGCAGAATATGCTATTAAAATTAAGTCTCTGTACATAGTTTTGCCAGATCTTAATGCTGCATCAACAAGCTGATGGTAAACATTGATAATAAACAAAGACAATCTAAAATATGAATGTTCAGGGAGTTGATTAAAAATGGTTCATTTATAGCCTACTCCTTAACTATGTAAGTTGATGTCAACTACAAAAAGCACTGTGGGTACATCTACCCTACTAATGGACTGAGTTGTAAGGGTTTTGTGCATGAACAGGTGATTTTAATTATCATATTAAATTCAAAATAATCATTATGCCATCCATTATCACCTTCATTTCACTTTAAACAATTGAAATTAAACAGGTAACATATAGGAACCTTATATATATATATATATATATATATATATATATATATATATATATATATATATATATATATATATATATATATATATATATAAACTATTAAAATATCAAATGCATGGAACATAATCTACTCAGAAACATATTTTATGTTTGATAGTCACCCTCACAGTCCAGGAACAGAGGCTGAAAATTGTGTAGAAATCTACTGGATGAAAATTGAAGTAACAATGCTATTCTGTATTGCCCTTGTGCAAAACAAACTTAATAAATTAATAAAACAAATTTAAGTCTATACTGATTTTGTGGAATATTTGTTAGGAAGTTTTACAACCACACCTGTCTGGTTTTTACATTTATATTTATGAATTTGGCAGACGCTTCTATCCAAGGTGACTCAGATTGCATTCAATTCTAATCAGTTCTTGCTTTCTATGGTAATCGAACCCATGACCTTGGCGTTGCAAGCGGCATGCTCTACTGTTTAGACATGATATCCCTAGTTTTTTGACAGGTTAATGAAAAACTTGCATGGATGTTATGTCAAATTAAACAAGACCTGCTGTTTCAGATGACAGCAGTTATTCCATTTACCATTAGTTAGCATGTGCAAATCAAGCTATAAATCAGACATGATATTTCACTTTCTTTCCCCGAGCTTTCTTTTTCTTTTTCCGAAGCTCAGTTATAACTGATTTCACCCCTGTAGCTCAGTTTTAATTGGTTTAACCGATGCTGTCACAGCTCTCCCTGGATCTTCACACTGATTCCACAGTTTGGTGCAATTTTGAGCTGTCACCTTTTCATATAGACAGGGGTGCAATTATTTGTGAATCAGGTTTAACAGGGCAATCTAAAAATTCTAATCCAACTAAAATCAGCACAGGCCACTGGCACTACCTACAGCCCTCACAATTTGCAAACCAAATAGTTTTAAAATGTAAGAGTTAACATATTACAGTCAGATTTAAGTGTAACATTTCTATCTACATTTACATTAAGATTTAATTTTACTATGTTCATGTACGCTACTAACATTACTTTTCAGATGTGTTATTGTTCTTAAGGTTACCATGAAATCAAAATTGATCTTTTTTCAGTAGGGGTTCAATCTTCAACTGGCTGGAAGGAGCTGCCAGTGACTGGTCACGTGACCTGTCACTTGCTGGTGGCAGCTGCCAGTCTCAACCTTGCAGGTAATGTGGAAGCTTATCTACGCTTCGCTGACACGTCCTCCAGTCAGTGGCTGATGAGCAGCGAGTACAGCGCGTCTTCTATTGCTCTTTCTACAACGTAATATATTGTTTTATGATTATGAATGTACTCTGAAGAAACTATTCTTTCATATCGTGGTTGTTTTAAGGGAGTTTATGCCAAATAAAACGCTCAAATGCCTGTGATTACAACTGGAAGCTTATCTACGCATCGCTGACGCCTCCTCCAGTCAGTAGCTGATGAGCAGCGAGTGCAACGCGTATTCTATTGCTCACTCTACAGCAAAATATATTGTTTTATGATTATGAGTGTACTCTGAAGAAACTATTATTTCATATCGTGGTTGTTTTAAGGGAGTTTATGCCAAATAAAGCGACCAAATGATCGCGATTACAACTGGAAGCTTATCTACGCATCGCAGACGCCTCCTCCAGTCAGTGGCAGATGAGCAGCGAGTGCAACGCGTTCCTTATTGCACGCTCTATGAACAAATACGTGTTAGGTATATATGGTAAACATCCATAGATTTGTATTATTGTTTTGTAAACATTTTAAAAAACACTTTTCCAGTTTTCATTTTATTGTTTCTGTTACCCGTTTCTTTATGAATATAGAAAAAGTAAATAAAAAGCCACTGACTGGAGGAGGTGTCAGCGATGCGTAGATAAGCTTCCAGTTGTAACCACAGTTATTTGAGCGTTTTATTTGGCATAAACTCCCTTAAAACAGCCACGATATGAAAGAATAAGACGTGTCAGCGAAGCATAGATAAGCTTCCACATTACCTGCCAGGTTGAGACTGGCAGCTGCCACCAGCAAGTGACAGGTCACGTGACCAGTCACTGGCAGCTCCTTCCAGCCAGTTGAAGATTGAACCCCCATTCTCTTTTTTTCTGGAATATTGCAGTATTTATGGGTGCATATAATAATAAAAAAAACATCAAAACCTTTACTAAAAAAATAGTATTTGTTTTCCTAACTTTCCTGTAGCTCAAACAGTAGAGCGTGGTGCTTGCAACATCAAGGTTATGGGTTCGATTCCCAGGGAAATCAAGAACTGGTTAAAATGTCAAAGTGTGCATTGAATGCAATGTAAGTGCTTGGGATAAAAGGTCTGTAAAATGTAAAAAAAAAAAAAAAAGTACATGTAATGACGTGTTTAGAGGCGTGAGAGCGGAGCAACCTGTCACGAGATCACATCAATAGCAAATGAAAACGACCGAAAAAAATCCCGAATAAAAGGATAAAATCATTTTTTTCTTGTTCGAGAAGCCGTTTCACTCAGATAATATCCAACATCACAAAAGGAAAAAAAAAACTATCCCGACTTCCGTTTCTTTAACACTAGACATTGCAAGCAAACCATTTTCAAAAGGACTTCAAACGGACTTCAACTTAAAATTTTAAGTCCTATATCATTATAAAATGCAGAAAATCGCCATAAAACAAGAAAGCATTTTTCCTCCAACAGTTTGTATCGTCAATGAACTTGAGTGAGGACTTGACTGACTCTGAGACCATGCGGAAAAGTCATATGAGCGCCTCTCAGAGTCGAACAGCGGCGGCGGCTCGAGCGCAGAAGTAGAGACACACGCAACAGCGGCGGACGCGCGCGCGGTCCTTCTAGATGACAGACCTAACGCAAACATACCTTTTCTGCCTCTTTATCGTCTCAACACACAGTCCTTTCATCCCTGTGTAAGCCTGCGAGGAAGAATGACCGACGAAGGAATGTTAATCTCACCGCCGGCTCTCCCGGTTCCCGGAGATGGAGCGAAAACCGAAGACATCGGTGTGGATTGTACGGACGGGGAAGATGAACTGTGTTTGGAGGAGATTTTAACGCTGTACAGTCAGCCGATCAACGAGGAGCAAGCCTGGGCCGTGTGTTATCAGTGCTGCAGGTGGTTGACTCAAAAACAGAGACGGAAAGAGACAGGTGTGAGTCCACCTGGACGGATTGCGGGTCCTGGAGATGTGAGGATCCGGAAAGACGGGACTGTTAAATTATATCAACTGAGCGGTCCAGGTAAACACAATGTTTACATCCGCGCTAAATGACGCAGCGTGAAGCCAGATTCATTGAGACGCGTTGTTACTGACACGTAGATAAATAAAAGCGATATTATGATTAATGGAGGCCATTTTCATTTTTAGACAGATTTGGAGATGCACCTCAATTCCAACCATACACTCAATATTAAATCATTGAAATATAGACTTATATTAAATGCTTTGATTTAATTTATTATCGTTCATTGCAATGCATTTACTCTATAATACCGGTTATACCGACCATCGAGCCATTGTAAACAATGATTCAATCAATTGTTACAATGGGGCCATGTGATGGATTCATCTGTAAGCACCTTTAGGCACGAGGGCAACAAAAGGGACCTGCTCTTTGGCCTAGTGCTCGTGTGATGTGCATCTTATCATCTTAATTCAACATGCAGGTGTATTATATTGTCCTGGTTACAACATTTAATGTGTTAAATATAGCTACATATCTGATTTTGTACTTCCACTCGTATTTAGTGCATTGAATGTTCTATTTTCTAAGGCCTAATATTAAACAATTATAAATGAAAATATACAATCAGATGTCCTGCACTATCCCCCCCCCCCCCCCCCCCCCCCCATCAATATGTTTGAGGAACAAATAGTATAGTGCTTTGAATATAGATAGGCCTAATGTTTTTTCGAAATCAGCATAATTTCATTGGGAAAAAAAGACGACCAATTCGAGAGAGGGAGTTCTCAAACAAAACGAGTATAATTAAATTCTCAGCCATTATCTCATTTGGGTTCCTTCGCCTGAGGCTTTTGGATTTGGCTTCCATCTCTGTTTCTCCTCTGGGAGTTAAACTGACTGCTGTTCATAAGTATAATTATTGGGATGAATGTCTCAATCCTTCCATCTCCCTAACCAGGACTTGGACGTGGAGTTCAGCAGTTATTTGAGTGTTTTATATGGCTGTTACCTTAATCTGAAAGACGTCTCCGTTGCTGTCTCCTCTTTATTCTCATTTAAATAGAGTTCTAACCTGTGAAGGACCTGCATTTAGCTGATTGTTAATTAACATCATCCTTATTATATTTAAAATAGTTGAAGTGTAGCTATGTAGTTGATGCAGTATGTAGTCCATGACCCTGTATGTACAAACTCTTTTTGTTTTTTTTAAGGTTTGGGAAAAATCTAAGTCTCCTGCCTTAAGTATATAAGTGTAGTGCCAAATGTCAAGCAAGTAATTAGATCAGATGGTCCCGAGCAGGCAGGAAAATCAATGCTTATGTAACATGATGGTCTGCTGAATTCTGCTCTCCTGGGGAAGTTTGCTGTCCTGGCAATGTGGGTATGTTCAAATTACGCTGACTGACCAGTGATAGTGAAACTTGCCAGTTTCAGTCATGATCTATCCCTGATAAATAGATCGGTCACTCAAATGGAATACAATCAATCCAAGAGCCTATTAGAGATGTGATCTGTAAAAAAAAAAAAAAAGAGACGTAAAAAGAAGTCTTTAATGCTTCATTGATTTTTGACTCCTTTTTCTGTTTTGACTGCTTGCTAAAGCTGTAGAGTAATTCATTGTTGCTACAGTCTTGGAATCTGTATCCCAACTAGAAAAATGAAATGTGTAAATGTAGATCTGAAGCTCCTGAGAAGCCTAACTTATAGGTTAATCCGAAATATATATATATATATATATATTTTTTTATATATATATATGTATGTATAATTAATATTATATAATTATAAAGTTTTCACTCACTGTCCTCACAAGAAGTTGTGATTCCATCAAAGGCATCAGAATATATTGCAGATTTGTCACAGATGTTGTTAGTATTTTCAACTGAAAAATATTAAAATTCAAATATTTAGTAATATACTTGTTTAATTAATTGCCTTATTCGGCTACTTATAAATATTTTATTTATTTAAATGAATAAATAGTCATTTTTAGTTGGATGGATTTATGTTTATACCTTTGCTTTTTTTGTCTCAATTTCAAACACCTTTGTGATTTCCATGTTAACCAGGTCATAATGTAAAGGATGAATTATTTTCAGTGATCTCCTTTCCTCTTTTTAGAAAGATAATATTACAATATTTGTCTGTTTCATACAACAATGTAAATGACATCAATATCGCACCTTCTTAGTGTCAGGATACTCTATGCTAGACTCTTTGAGGGTTTAAAATAGACGTCTTTGCACATTTTCAGTTATATTTGATTTTCAGTTGTTGAACGTGGCCGTTTGCAATGACACTGGGTTCATTCATTAGTGGCAGCAGTGAACTCTGGGTCTCGGCCAATCCCAGAGGACTCTCTTTCTTTTAACACCGTAACATTATACCTTCAGTGCCACTAAAGGAAGGGCTATAAGACCGACATTATAATTCTAAGCCCTTTGTAGTGTATCTCAGGCTCAACTGGCACAAATTGCATCTCTCTCAGACTCCTATAGATTTGTGTTAAATATTTCATGTGAAGGCTGTCTGAGGTGAACCCCTTGGTCCCTCGCTGTAATATAGAAACGGGGGAGGGGGTTTTCCACGGTCAATTTACCTTCTATTAATTTTGTTCATGGCTGCAACCCATGCATCACTTCTCTAGAAAGATTGCAAGCACCATTAATAATCAGAATTTTTATTTTTATCCCATAACTGTAAGTGCTAATCTTGACTATGTTGCTCGTCCTGCATCATTTGTGCTTTGGAAATGAATCAAAACGGTCTTGTGCATTTTACTCTTTTCATTTTTGGTGGTTTTATGAAAGTCAAACAAAACCCATAGACTTGCATTGAAAGATTGATCTGACTATATATTATATTAACATATATATATTGACCTATTAACAACCTATTACTTCATTAGAAACCTCCCAGAACACCGTGGCAATATAATAGTACAACATTTGGGTTCTGGAAGTAAAATTCCTGTTTATTTTCTTCATGATTTTTTTCTGTCATGACTTATAAACTATTAAAAACAGACCTGCTTTGAGGTTGTTAATCGATCATAATCGTGTTTATTAAAGCCATTATCCTACATTATTTCAGCTTATTTATTTTTTAAACATTCAACCTGGTGAAAAACTACATTACCCATGATTCTGCATTGAATCTCCACCAATCAGAGAATCAAAAAACAATTTGCGGCAAAAGAACTCTTTAGTTCACTGAAAACACAAATTTCCATATGCTCTCAAACGAATTAAATATTAGTGTAGACATGCATATTTTGCAACCAATGTAAAACAAATTGTGATTCTGTCAACTTTATGCACTGGCAACCACCCAGAAATGGATAAATCTAGTTCTAGAATATATCCTATTGTCAAGTTCATCGAGTAAGAGAAAAGTGTAATGCACATGCAATGTAAATATTTTGAAGTTATGTGTTTTAAACAAATGATTAGTCTGAAATGATATATTTGATTGGTTTCTCTCTCTCTTTTTCTCTCTCTCCATTACAGACAAACACATACCTCCCAGTTCATCAATAGAGGTGAGTCATCTTTTTTTGCTTTTGTTGAGATGCCAGACTGGTTTTTCTCTATTGAGTCATTCTGTTGCTGTATTTGGTAAAGGGCATCAGCTTGACAAACCATCATGAGGAAAAAGCTAGTTTTTGTCTCGGTGTGTTTGGTTTCTGAAGGTTTCTAGGTGCAGTGGGTTTTGCTGACTGATGCTGTCTGTGCTGTGGATATTTGCCAGCTACATTTAGCTGCGAGTTGTTTTCAGGAGTATTTGTGTCTGTGGAAACCTCATAGTCTTGATGGTATTCATTAGCTGTTTGTTCTTTGTTGGCGTGACAACTATGTGGGATCTCTGCCTGCCTCAAAGATTCCCTAAAGCTCCCTGCCACTCTGGGAAGTAGCCAAAGCTTTGCTGTAACCCATTCGGAAATAGTTTCCCCAAGCTTTTCAGCACCAAGAGATCTCCTGCTGTCCGACTCGGAACAGGACAAGACATTATTACGGCCTTTCTATTTAGTAAATAGGACTGTGTTATGCTAAAAATGTTGAAGTAAGATTTGATGGCTAAATGTGATTTTAAAACGCCCTCCGAGGTAACAGATGGGTCCACAGAGGGGATGCTCACATGCGCCCGCACAGCCACACCACACACACACGCACAGACTCCCAAACAAAAAGAACACATGCGGCCATGCATGCATTCGGAGTCTTCTCTGAACGAGATTGTCAACAGAGTGGTAGACGGTAAACTCGTGACTATGAATGGGAGGATATTCAAAGAGCAGAACAGCAGGGCTGTGCCTCCTCCGCACACAAACGCTATCTCTTTTCCGCCACATAGTCGATACATATCAATAATAAGACATTTTGTAAACATTAATAGGCTGTGTGACTAGGGCTGGGTGATAGGGCCAAAAAAGATCACGATTAAAAAAAAAAAGTTATCTGTTTATCATTACCATAAACGTCAAATCGTCATTTCTTTCAAGTTTATAGGCGGATTTTTGCTCCTATAGATGTATAAACCAGATTAATTGTGGTTTTAAACTACTCTTTATTGCCAGAACATGAAAAAAAAATGCCAAAAAGGTGAACATTAGAATATTCAAAACGTGTATCATATTTTTCTACATCAAAATAGACATGAGTTAACTTCATTTTTCAGTCTTTTTACCTTGATAAAAAAAATATTATTTCTTAGTTTCTGCATGTTGTGATAGGTGACTGACTTTGACGTGTACCTTTGGCACAGTTTGCAATGCAGGCTACAATTTTAATAATATTATGTGTTGTGTCTCTTTGAAATGCACATTTGAAAGTAGCTTGAGTTGACAATAAGCAGCTTGAGATGGGATGCAGAAGTACATTTATGCTCATTAACAAAAACAGAAACATCTGTAAAACTGTAAACAGCCTTATAAAGTAAGATTTGAGTTAGGGCTTTGCTTTTATTAAAATCAACCATTAGTCATGGTAACAATGTAACTATATGGTTTCTATTGTATTTGTTCAGAAAAACGGTAACCACTTTACTTTTTTAGGATAAATACACAAATGCTATAGCTTATTATATTATATTTCATTACTCCTTTAATACATGTTTAATACATTAATAATATAATAACATTCTATATGAATATACAACATTTCTGCCGTACACCATTGTGCAGTTCAGGGGTGCACTGGCCATCTGGAGCCGCTGTACAATGTGGGACGAGCATTTAGTGTTACTTCAGTAAATCCATGATAAATTATGGTAATTTGTAGATTGAAAAGCCTATGTTTTTTCGTGTTTGTCAGTGCTATGGAGAATGTTTGTGCTGTTTCACTTGGTTTATACTAGTTTAAATCAGAGAGACATTCATGTTCTTCGATTAATTTGAGCACTTCTCACTGGATTTCATAGAGCTGTTCTTGTGCTGGAGATGAATCAGTGAGTTAACACATCTGCTCTAGTAAGATGCGAGTGATTCAGTTCAGCCATATGTAATGAAAATTGAAGCCATCATTTATTCACCTTTGTTTAAAATTGTGTGACTGTGGAACACAAAAGGGGACATTTTGAATATCGCACTGCCTGTTCTTTCCCACTCAATTACCATCAGGATTTTATTGTCCAAAAAGGACTCAAAAGCACCAAGAAAGTATCATAAAAGGGTCCAGAACATATTATATTTTTACTGAATTCGTATGATAGTGTTGAGTGTGGACCTGTTCAGATATCTACTGTAGATCTTTGTTGACAGGAGTAGCATTGTTGTTACTGTATTAAAGAATTTTCCTTTATTGAAAAGAAGCTGAAATAAAGTGAAATATAAATATTAGATAAAAAAAGCAACGACCTGGAATAAAAAGTTGAAGTGCTAAAATGACTAAAACTGAAATATAAAGGTAAGCTAAATACAAAAATACAAGTAAAAATTAAACAAACAAAAAATCTAAAAATAAAATCCGTTTATTAAAATATTAATAAATACTTAGTATGTGATTTAAGATAAAAATAACACTGCTTTAAATTGCTTAATCTAATTCAAAATGGTTGAATATCTCAATGATTCACTCACAATTTAGCTCTAGAGTTAAACACTTATCTATGGAAGCTTGTATCCTCCACGAAATTAAAGAAAAAATACAAACCGTGACTTTTTTATCTTGCAATTGTGAGAAACAATAGAATTCTAGTAAGTCCGCTCGTAGTTATGACATTTTCTCGCAATTGGAAGACTATATCTTGCAATTCGGATTTTGGTTGTTGTTGTTATGTCAGAATAATAAAGTCAGTGACCTTTTTTAATTTTATTCAGTGGTGGAAACAAGCTTCCATAATTGGTGAATAACAGCTATTGCAGAGGTTAATTTGTATGGCTTGGGAAGTGGTACTTTATGAAACGTAAAAGCTTCATTCCTCCATTGTTATTGCATGGAAAAAAACAACAGGCACACAGCCTTGAAAATATTACTTTTTGTTCGCCACTGAAAAAAGAAAGTCATACAGGTTTGGAACGGCATGAGGGTGAGTAAATGATGACCGAGTCTTCGTTTGTACATAATGTTTTATGTGTACACTCAGAGAGATCAGAGCTTTGGGCTAAGGCGTCCTCCTAGTCATAAAGCCTACCCTGTCTGAGGGCAGTAATGAAGAGGGTGTGTGTGTGTGTGTGTGTGTGTGTGTGCACTGTTCTGCATGACTGCACCTCTCTCTCAGCGATCATGTGATGTTGCAGTATGCATGTTTAAGACCTCACCCTCATGGCCAAGTTCAGCGCTGCCTCCACACTGAAAAAAGTCTTTGTAATCTGCTGCTCGCCACAGGCACGTTCACAGCCTGTCTGGCTGTCTCAAACTTGACTTCCCTGTCCATCAGGGACAGTAGTTTATGCATGATTGTATCTCATAAGGAATCTGGTTTTGGCGTCATGTTTAAAGATTAAAGTTCGCTTTACAGATGAAAAAACCAAGTTCATGACATATCTGAATGTTCAGTTCTTAGAAATTCACTTTTTGTTTTCATGCTCGTTACATGTGGGTTTTCATGAAAAATGTAATGGCTCTAAAATATCAAGTGGTCAAACACATCTTAATCGTTATCAAGTTTTTAAATATACTACTTTTTTTCTTTTACTTTTATCCTCAATTATTAATTCAAAATTACCGCAATATTTTTAGGGAGTAACAACACATAACATTGTTCAAACTGTTCAAACAACAAAATCAGTCACAAAAGGGTTTAATTATTTGATGTTTTAAGAGAATTGTTGACCCTTAGACAGTGTAGATGGTCTGCAAGGGTCTGTGGTGATTTTTTTTTATTATTTCCTGTTCTGATAAAATCCTGTTCTTTGTCTAATAAATTATAATAAAATGTATGCATAGCATTTTAATGTATTTTGAATTAATGGATTCAACATAAAGAAGCTCTGTCTGGTGTTGTTTACTTACTTTTGTAGTATTCATATTTTGATTTCATTTTATGATTTTAATTTTAGTTTAAGATTAATTTTTATTATTTCTATTTAGCAATAGTTTATTTTTATTTCAGTTTTACTAGTACTTAAGTTTTAGTACTTCAACTTAAACTATATATATAGTTTTTTTTATTTATTTCAACTTTATTTCAAATAATGAAATGGTTTTAATATTTTTGGGGGATTTAGTTAACAACAGCACTGGCCTTGTGTCATTGCCCCAGATATCATGGGCAGGGAAGGCCACATCTGTTCTGTTCTTCATCAGATTAAGTCATCTTGGTAGGTAAGATATTATGCAACATTTTTCAGCTGTCAGACAGCCATAAACTGTTTGTCAAAATAACGTCTTAGATATTTATTATTAGTTATCAATGCCTAATCATATTGATCAATGCCCAAAATGGTGTTGATTTTAGGAAGTGCTTTTGGTTGTGCTTCATCCGGCTCATTCTGGCCCTTGGCAGTTCTCCGGACAGATAGAGGCTAGCTGACCCAGTTTTTCCCCATTAACTCAGTACTATTGGCAGGACTCAATTGCTTTATAAATAGGAGAATAGTAATCACATTTAGATGTCTTGGCTTCTCACCAGGTTCCTTCAGCTAAAAACAAACCCTCTCCATCAAAATCAGACAGGGTTTCCAAGTGCTTCCAACTGCTCATTAAAGCTTTTATGATCTAAAGCGTGAAAGACACAGTTCATTTTGACTGATAGGTGTCTTGGTAGCTAATTGAAAACTTGTAAGGATTACCGTGTTTCCTCCCCCCAGGTGCAAAGACAGAGGATTAGGCCCAAGATCTAGTTTGTTGGATGAAGTGGGATTATCAGACCTCTCAATGAGGGTTTCTTCAAGCTACAGGTCGTACTACCTATCTGTGGTTCTGGACTCAAGGGGAAGCCCCTGTTAGACAGGTTTTGGATGATGAGCAGGAATGTTGATGGTCTGTAAAACACCTGTTGAGACTCCAGTAAATTCCCAGTACAATTTCCCCTTTAGTGACAGTCCACCTCTGAAGTACCTCTCGTCTCACTTTCGCTTTCTCTCTTTTTTTGTTGTTGTGTGGGTTTGGGGAACTTGATTGTTTGCTGTGAGCTTGACGCTCTCGTGGTTTAATCCCCGGAGGTTTTCTTTATCATTGCACAAAGCCTGTTTCTTTCACCTCGCTGCATATCTTTCCTCCCTCAGCTGACTGTGAGTGTGTTTGTAAGGATGAGGTAGAATGTGTGAGTACTTTAACCCAGTCACACACAGCCTTTGACGCACAACGTTAATTTTCCCATTTGCCTTTAGTGCCAATTTACGTACAACCATCACATTTGAACCACGTAACAAGCCTAAATAAAATTCAACATTTTGTCTTGTGCCTTCTGTCGGTATCTGTAACACTTCATTCTGATATAATTCCACTCCATTTCAGCCCTGCCACAAAATACCAGCTGACACCATGTCAATGATTCTCTTGTTGACACAGGTGAGAGTGTTGACGAATACAAGGCTGGAGATCACTCTGTCACGCTGATTGAGTTAGAATAACAGACTTTAAAAGGAGGGTGGTGCTTGAAATCATTGTTCTTCCTCTGTTAACCTTCATTGCTTTGCATAAAAAGAGATTCACAGGCAAGGATATTGCTAACTACTAAGATTGCACCTACATTTATCAGATCATCAAGAACTTCAAGGGAAGAGGTTCAATTGTTCTGAAGAAGGGTTTATGGCATCCAAGAAAGTCCAGCAAGCTCAGGGAAAGGAGTTGTCAGCCAAGGCAGTGGCTATATCCATGAATAAAGAATGGTACAAAATCATCCTTGGAGAGTAACTTCTCCCAAACATCCAAGAACAGTTTGGTGACAAACAATGCATTTTCCAACATGATGGAGAACCTTACCATAAGGCACTTTGAACCACTAAGTGGTTCAAAGAATAAAACATTGAAAGTTTGGGTACATGGCCAGGAAACTCCCCAGACATTAATCCCATTGAGAACTTGTGGTCAAACTCACAAATTCTGAAAACTTCAAGTATTGATAATGCAAGAATGGCATTGAGTCAGTCAGGATGTGCTCAGAAGTTGATTGACCGCATGCCAGTGTGAATTGCAGAGGTCTTGAAAAAGAAGGAAAATTGACTTTTTGCATTATCTCAATGTAATTGTCAGTAAAAGCCTTTGACAGTTATGAAATACTTGTAATTGTACTTCAGTAGACCATAGTAACATCTGACAAAGATCTAAGAAAACTAAAGCAGCAGACTTTGTGAAAATTTATATTTGTGTCATTGACCACAACTGTATACATAATACATTGTCACCTGATCTATTATTGTCTGAGTAAACTGAGTTTTTTAAGTCAGTATTGAAATGCTCTTTTTGTATATTTTATTTTTTTATTGTTGTCTAAGTAAACCGAATAAAATAAATTAAAGGAATAAACTGTAATTGAATTAACTGTAAAGGAAACTACCATAAAATGTTAATGTTAGAGTATTTAAACTTGTATTATTGTAAATATTGAATGTGATAAAATTTATGCTATGATAATACTTTTTTATTTATTTATTTTTTAACTTTTTTAACAAATTTATGCTATGATAATAATAGGGATAATACTTTTTATTTTACTTTTTTTTAATATACGATTTTGTTACGTTTCCAAATTCAGCATTTAATTCTTTCACACCTGCATATTTTTAAGCATGCACAATAATTGATATGAACCATTATTAAATCATTAATTTATCCACTAAAATTACATAACCATGACAGCCCTGCATAATTGTGTAAGGCCATTCTTTGTCTGTTTGTAGACAGCTGAGGAACATCACTTGACTGTGTGATGTAAGACTCTGAAGTCCTTTTTATTTATTATTATTCCCTTCAATGTGATAGAAATGTTATGTGATGCATTTCTATGATTGATGAACCAAGGAACTGATTTATCAGTGAGATTGCATAACTTGAGGTTTACTAAAATAAAACAAAACCGTTAAATATCGCTCTGGGATGGTTATCGCACCTGTTGATTCTGTGGTGTCTGTCGTTGAGTGGTTCACTAAACTGCTGAATGGCTTTGTCTGATGAAATTTATGCTGGTTTGGCCGTGAGTCAATCTCATAAAGTTACCACATCCTTTCCCAGAGGACTTCAAGGGCTGTGAACAGCAGAGTGAGACTAATGGTTTTAGGTTTCTGAGGAAACTTAGTCTCCGGCCCCTGCACACAGATCGTTTTTAGATAGAGTCTGCTGCTTTGAGCTCACCGGGATTCTGCATCTGCCAGAGTCGGAGTAGCTTTATTATAATTTCGGCTCGTTACATCTTGTACACGGTGAAACAAAACGGCGTTCCTTTGGGTCCATGGTGCTACATGAGGCAAACACTGGACACACGACTGCGAAATTGAATTTTGGACGATTTAGTTATGTTAAATAAGCTAAACGAGAGTAAAATAAGACCTGAAAGAAACTAAAAATAAGAATCAGACATTTATACGTAGAATTCACAGTAGTGCATAGTCTCTTTCTTTGTTGTCTATCTAGAGCATAACTGTATGCTTAGACATTTTTAGATTTCGTTTTTAGACATCATATACATATACATTACCATAAACTACAGATCAAAGTGATGTTGATAAGATTTTTTTCTTTTTTAAGTCTCTTATGCTCACCAAGTCCTCATTTATTTGAGGAAATAAATGATCAAAACCGTAATATTGTGAAATATGATTACAATTTAAAATAAAAATTTTCTTCTGTAATATATTTTAATATATAATATATTCCTGTGATGGCAAACCTGAGTTTTGAGCGTTGTTACTCTATCCAAATTATCGACATGTTAAATGCTAAATGCTATGCTCAATGCTAAATTGTCGAAATGCTAATTTCTTATCAATGGTCAAAACTATTGTGCTGCTTAATATGCTTATGGAAACTGTTATACACCCTTTTCTTTTTCTCTCCCTGAACACAAATTTGATCGTGGAAAAAAAAAAAAAGAGGGACCTTATTTCAGCAATCATGATCTGCAATCATGACCTTTTAAAGGTCACAAAATCACAAAATAGATTTTCCATTCATTTCCACCTTAGTTGCTTGAATGAGGTCTGAGAGAGTTGAGGCAGTAGGAACGATTTTTCCTTCATTGGAACAGTAGTACAAGTCATCATCATGTCAGTCTGTGTACTGGACAGTGATTTACTGTGTTTGTCGGAAGATAGCAAATGTCCACCTTGCTCTAGGGCTCTGGATGTAGCTCAGATCATTATGTAACCGTTCGCTTTCTTTCATTCACTTTCTCAGTGCTTTTTTTGTAGTCTGTTGTCTTGCTTTTAGCGGTTCATCTCTGTGCCAGTCTAGGGCTGAGTGGATGTCTGTCTGTTGGGTTCCAAATGTTCCTGGGAAACGGTCCTTAAATACCCCTTAATACATAGTTTGTATTCTTATACAGCGTGTGAAATGTTTTTTGCCCAGCAAAAGGATGGCTGGATAGAGTTGGGTTAAAACATCTATACAGCAAAGTGTTGCCGTATGTTTGCAATATTGTATTAGATGATGTTCTATTGGATTAGATGTCTTTATTATGTAAATTGCAAATATGAATTGAACTTTTTGGTGCTATAATTAAATAAATAATTAAATCAGTCGTTTTTTTTCAGTCCACTGCTATAGCACTGTTGGTTTTTGTTTTTTGCACGACCGGCAACTGGCAAAAACTTGCAAAAATGTGCAGAAAAGAAAATAAGAGATGGAGGCAGTGGAGAAAGAAATCAGAATATTTTTTCCATGTTTACATAAAAAATTTATAGACTTATCTTGGACTTATCTTTTTCTTAACATGGAAGAAACAGATGAGGTGAATATGACATGGGATTTGCTAGGAGTGTCATATAAAAATAATAAAACATGAAGACTCCCCTCACACAGCACCATCCAGAGATAACGTTAGCAAGAACCCAGGATGGCAAAGCTGATGTTAAATCAGTTTTCTGTAGACATTTACAGCGGGCTATATAGCAAAATATATGTTATTGCAATGCTCAGCATATTGCAAATTGTTTAACCCTATAAACTTTAATGCCTCTAAATTAAAAAATATTTGGCACGCATGCATATACTGATCCAATAAATACTGTGCTTGTTAAGGCTGAGCAATTTTATCGATTCTGCGATATAAATCGATATTTTTTCCCTTAAGAAGGTATCGATTTTTAAGACTCGAGTATCGATACATAAGTCCCATTCAAATCCCTCGTGTTTATCCCCGTTCACGTTGCAGGAAGAGCGATTTGGTCAGCCAGCTGCTAGTGTCGCTGTAGAGCAAGTTACAGACGCCGACGTCTACGTCTTCCTGTTTACGAAGTCAGAGCGAGGAGATTCAAGAAAATAGCGGCAAATATAGATTTGCCTAAATCCAGCACCTTCATGCTTAAAAGCAGATGTGTGGGAGCACTTTGGATTTAAAAAGAAAGAAAGCGACGATTTAGACAAAAGCATCGCGGTTTGTAAGCCGTGTGACATGAAATACTCTGGAAATACCACCAACCTACGAGCCCACCTAAAACGTCACCACCCGAACAAGGTAATGCTAACGGAGGACCCCAAGAAGCTGCGGCCGCGTGACCCAAAACAAACCACGCTGGACATCGATGGTGGTTGTTCCCACAAGTTTCCATATGCCTCCATCATGCTGTCCATCAGATTCTATTCCTGAACAAAAATCTGAAGACAATGTAGATCACTTGGTCTGCAGTTATGTGGAGAGGAGATTTTCTGTTTACTATTCACTTAAGTCCTTAAGATACTCTGCTAAGATGGGTACAATTTTAAGTTGGCCTAAATGTTGCTCCTGTGGCCTTGAATTATTGGCTGCCATGGTTTATTTGTTTTTAGTGACTTGTTGTTCTTAGTGACTTGTATTAGTGGATGGTACTATGTTTACTTACCTGGTGGCTAGACTGGCTACATTATATGTTCAGTGTCAAGCTAAAAAGCTGTCAAAGAAACTGTTCAGAACAGGCCACTTGCTGCACTTTTGAAAACTCCATTGTTAATTGCAATACTGCACTTTATTTACTTTTCAAATGCTTGTAAGCTACAGTTTGCACTGTTTCAATAAATGGAAACAATTTTCTCAACACATCTTTGATTCATTTTGTCCAGCACTTTCACATATATTATTTTTAGTTCAATTAATTCAATACTCACAAGATGTCACCAAAATCACTGTCCCCAATCTTTCAGAAAATGATCGTAAGTGTAAGTGTATCGATTTATATCGAATTGTATCGAATCGTATCGTTGGTTGAATATCGTGATATATATCGTATCGTGACCTGAATATCGTGTATCGTATCGTATCGTGAGATTAGTGTATCGCTACAGCCCTAGTGCTTGTGTTTTCATAGTCATTACACCGACATTCACAGACGTTGCTAGAACATTTACAGTTCAGTTGGATATGTCAATTGCAAAGAAAGTAAAACTTTTTAAATATTCAAAAAAAAAAATATAATAAAAGTGCAAGAAGATGCAAAAGAGAACTCAATTCAATACTTACGTACTATCTGGAGAGGTTTTCTGTGCACAAACTTGTGCTTGAATGGACAAATTCACTCATAATTATGTCAAAATGCCATCTTGATGACAGTTTTGTCTGAATATTAGTATATTGGATCAGTACATTGTCTTAAAGTGATAGCAGCCTAATATTCCTGATGAAAGCGGTGTTTTTAATGTTATTCAAATAACAAAAGACAAAGAAAACAAGTAACAAGTTTGTTTCCCGGAGAAAAGCTTTCCTGTAGTTCAATCGTTAGAGCATTGGTGTTTACAATCCCAAGGTCATGGGTTCAATCCCAGGGAAAGCAAGACCTGATTCATTGCGTTCCTTGAATGCAATGTAAGACCCTTTGGATAAAAGCGTCTGCCAAATGCGTTACTGTAAATGTGAAAGTGAAATGATCTGCCACTATGTGAAAGGTTCACATATTTGACTGGCAGGGGATGTTAATTTAACATTACTGTACATATAGTTTATCCAGGGTTAAAAAAAAGGATCATGGGACCCTGGAGCACAACCGCTATCACCCCCAACTTGTTTCTCTCATATATGATTTTGAAGCAACTATGTAAGTTCATCAAGGTGTGGTTGAGGCCCCTGGGCGTCTGTGGTCTTGGAGCATGTTCATGCATGGTCAGAAATCCTGCTCTGAATTTATCTTCCAAAGTTCTACATGAGGCGTTTTAGTAAATTCGAGAAGAACTGCATTGTTCTGCTCCTCTCGATTGGCTCATCTCCATATGATGTTGGTGAAATAAGCTTTGCCTTGGAGCAGTGATGTCATGTGAGAAGGGCTCAGAGAACAGTAGCCTGTGTCTTCATTGTTTTTTGTCACGTGAGACGGATGGAGCTCAGGAGAAAGGAAAACAACTGCATTTTACTGTGGATTTGTATGTACTGAGTTGGATGAAATATCACCCCAAAGTTGAGTTGAGGTGGGACGCCAAACCAGGCATATTGTTCATATTCTTTGTCATAGAGCTGCAATGTATATGCGTGGAAGAAGTGGTAGGATGTTTTCGTTCTCTTCTGCCAGCTCAATTCACATGGGTGGCCTCTTTTTCCCTCCACCATCACTGATCACCTCATCTCACAGAGAAAGTCAAACCGACACAGACTGTTCGGATGTGAATGTTTGCTTTGTTCATCTTGGGTGAGCAGAGATTTACCAGTGTTGTTTATATAGTTTGTCCTTACTGCTGGAAATCCACCTGGTGAATGAATAACTGTTAATGGAATGTTGCTATGGAAATGCTTTCGAATGGTGTGGAAAGTATATGAATGCAGAACTTTTCGGTCCATTTTTTTAGCTTATTTAGGTCATAAATGGCCGTTTAGATGGAAAGTGATGTAGTGCTGTCTTATGCAATTATGGAATTTCTAACCTCGATATGATACCTGGAAAAATAACGGTATTGTTTTCCATGTTCAATAGCACAGGGAAAAAATGCCACAACATTAACTAAGTTCATTTAGTTGTGACCAGAGTCATAGTATTTTTTCCGGGAATCCTAACTCTGCTGTCTGAGATTCATCAGGCCTGTGAGTGGGATTATAATATTATTATTAATAAATATTAGTACTGTAATACAACTCTTACAAATATTTCATAAGTATATGAATTGTTTGTTTACAGTAGTAAACAATACTACAATACAGTATCATAATTTATTCTCTTCCAAGAAGAAACCCTTAAACCCTTGAGACCTTAAAGGTGCATTAAGCGATTTTCTGAGAAATGTTGATATTTGAAATCACCATACAAACATCCCCCCGCCCCCACACTCACAAACACGCTATGTAACGCTGACTCCTCCCCCCTGACTCGTACGCCCCTTACTGCTGATTGGAGGTGTGTTTTGGTGCTGTGTTAGAGAGATGGTCCTCACTGCGGAACACGAGATCCAGGGGGAGGAGTTGGATCCAGATCCAACTCCTCCCATTATATATAGGCTACTTCGCCCCGCCGCCGCCCCATCACACATGGTCATGGTGTGCGAAGACACCCACCCAGGCTTCTGCAGCGAGTTCTGTGAAGTCTGTGCTGACCAGTGTGAAAGGATGGATGGATGGATAGCTAATTGTGAATGTCCTGTGGTTTCCCTGTAATGTTGGTCTAATTCTGTGTGCTCCCAATGTCGTTTTCCTTATGTTTTGCCTTCAAAGTTTCCCTACTGTTTTCAAAATGTCTGTTTTAGCTCGTGTGTTAATAAAGTTTTTTTTTCCAATTTAATTGCGTTGGTAATACATTTTGCATGCATTTATGTAAGTGAGATGCTCTTATGCTATTTAAATGAAGTCAGATGCTCTTGTGAAGTCACTTATAAGTGACTTATAAGTATAATTAGTGCTGCTATAATTTAGTCACATACAGTGTCATAATCAATAGTGAAAAAAGCACATTCTCTACTTGAATTTAAACTTGAATTAAGTGCCTACTAATTAATATACTTAAGTATTGGAAATCGAAGTGCATGTGGACTACTGAAAGGGGTTAAAGATCAGCCAATCAAAGAATACAGTGAATCTACGAAATTTGTAAGTAATCTTTTTTGTTTTAGATTATATTTAAACGTTTCTCCAAATTAATAAAATACGTGGCTATTGTCCACCACTACGTGTAAGTACGTAGTGGTGGACAATAGCCACGTATTTTATACAAATTACTACAACGTATAAACTACAGTGTTTGTAACTATTAAAAACTTTATTATTTGTTTTCGGCAAGTTTGTTTTTACGTCAAAAGAATAACTAACTAGTTACGACTCGATGCGGAAAAGATACGAAGTGTGGGGAATCTGTTGACCAATCAGAATGCAGTGGAAGGAAATCCAACTCCGCCCCCTGGATCTGGATTTAACTCCGCCCCTTGGATCTGGATCCAACTCCGCCCCTTGGATCTCGTGTACTGCATTGAGGTGCTACTGGTGTTAGATGCACTTTCAGCAACATTTCTAAGAAATTGCTTACTGCACCTTTAAGTTGCAGACAACAGGTTTACAAATGCTTCTCATTATATATTTAGAGAAACGCTGTAATCATACGTCCACAAAAATGGCGGAAAGTATTAGCTACATTGATACATAGAAATGTCAAATATTCAGAATGTATAGACAAATCTGTTCCATACTGTGGAAGTGTGGTGGCAAAATCTTTTATGAATTCTGAATAAGAGACCAATATCCCAATTGTAATTTATAAAGGTTTATTTTCTTGCAAGAGAAGGTCAACAGTCATACAGACACCCGAAGCTGCCCTGCAGAGTGTGACAGAAGGGAGGGCCACTCCGGCACCTATATCTCTAGTCAAGGCTAAAGACTCAGTTGTAATTTTCCATTCCATATCAGGAACGCATTACCCTCTCTATACCTCAAACGTTTTTCTTCAGATTTAATATATTTTACTTACTAGTTCTACAGAATAAAAATCAATAATCAATATCAATTATCAATAATGTCAAGAAACAAAATAACATCATATATAAGAAGGAAAAAGAAAACATATAATTTCTAAAATTCCATCACAAAAGTCGGTTTGTTTACCCATATTCTTCAAAAAATATATTTTGTGTTTAGCAGAAGAAAGAAATTCATACAGGTTTAGAACAAACTGAGGGTGAGTAAATAGACAGAATCTTCATTTTTGGGTGAACTATCCGTTTAATGTCTTCATCAGTAGCCTGAGTCTGAAACTTTATACGAAATTCATCATGTGTTTTAATGTTAATCCCTTCCCAATGATGATCACAATAACCCCCTTGTGAATAGACATAACTGGTGTAAATGAACAGTGATGAAGAGCCTGTCTCATCTTGTCTCATTCTCATCTGTATTTTAGATGGTCTGTCTTAATCGGGTCAGTCGTCTATAAATAAATAGGCCGGAAACCTTCTCTCCCTTTTGCATAATATGATTTGACTTCGTACAAGCTGTGCTATTGATTATGTGCTATTGAGGTCTGCTGTGGACGATTTGGCACAGATGACATCCTCTTAATATTGATTCTGGAGTGATTCAGATAAAGTCTTGAAATATTCAGGAAATGAATACTGTTTGTTTGGCACGTTGTTAAGAGGTTACAGAAACACATTGCAGCTTATGTATGCGGTTGTGCACACATTGGTTCACGCATCATGTGCTCGTATGTGTGCCGAGCCACATGCCGATGCTTCAGCGGACAGCTGACTGCTGCTGCCCACATCTGTGTAAAGGCACTGGCATGCTAACTCAATAGAGGTACCCGACTGTGTGCGTCTGACAGACAGACAGACTGCTCTTGTTACTGTCAGAATGTTGTTTGCTTGTAGGTGTCTTGATTTTCTCTGAAATAAGACTGAAAAGGCTGTGTGGACTGTGGAGATGTAAATATCCTCCTGAAATAGATTTTAATCAGCTGTTTTGACAAATGGATGCATGGTCACAACCCTTGCTCTTCACAGTCTATCAGTTAATAAGCCAGAATTGCTGCTCGCCAGTCATAGAAATGGAATTTACTTTATAATGCGGAATGTCACGGAATTTGTCACATTTTTGATGCCTCCTCACACTATATGAGGACATGAATGCATTAACTTCATCTCCAGTGCAGGGAGTCACTTCATGAGCGTTTTACCGTTTCATTTGAGAAAAAACGATTGTCAAATCAGAAACGCAACTCAAATGTTTTCACTGCAACCCGTCGAAATAATTGTTTAGTATAACTTTAAGAAACTGTGACAAATGTGTTGCTGTACAGTAGAATTTGGCTACGTCTCAAAGTTGTAGGAATAATACTAACATTAATACAATTTGTAATAAATTATTAATATTAACTTTAAGAAATATATTTTCCCCATGTTTTAATTTTAAGAGTAAAGCTCTATTGTGCATCACTTTCCTTGACAAAAAGGTTTGTTTACTGTCATATTTCAACGTTTTATGCTTTCATTTAATTGCTAGAAAAATTTAAATGCACAAAACAGTATTTCAGAATGTAAAATTTAATTAAACCATTAAAACGGAATACAGAAAACCCAAAATGAAAATAATTTTGAGTTTGAGGGGAAATTTAAACGTATTTCATAGGGCCCTAATATGTAATATTTGTAAAACATTTAATCTATTGTTGTTAAATTGTTTAAGTTTCATGATTTAAATTATTTAGACATGCTTTTTGACTACAAAAATTGTATTTAACAAATAAAATAGAGAAAAAAAGCACAAAATGCAGTCCATAAAAATTAAAATGGAAAAAATATAACAAGTTTCATAGGTTCCTACTTTAGTCATTCACTTGTAGTTCTGACATATGCATAATACCATGGGAAAAGAATAAAAAACAAACAAATGTATATAAAATTATACAATTAAATATTTATAACATTTATAAATAATTATATATTATGTTATATTATATATATGTATACACACACACACACACACACACACAAATGTATAAAAATAAATATTTTATTTATTTATATGCAATGCAAGTCAACCTGTTTATTATTACTGAATTATTGTTCATCCTCAAATCAGGCCTTGAAAAGTTGAACAAATTCAGGACTTGCCTTGGAGCAGTGATGTCATGTGAATTGGGCTGAGCGAACAGTATCTTGTGTCTTTATTGTTTTGCTTTGCGTGATGCAGAGAAAGAGTTCACGAGAGAGTAAGGGAACTGTATCATTAGGAAGGCAACTGCATCAACTCATACAGAGGGAGACGAAATATCACTTCAAAGTGGGTTTGTTGTGGATCGAGTGCTGATATGCATGGGCCAATAAAACTGGTTGTCTCCACTGTCAGAAAAAGCAATAAAGCTATAGAGCTGATCGGCATAAAAATTATGTCATGCATGTTTAATTCAAGTCATGTGCTTCTGACTGGATTTAGCTGTGCATGTTAGTTTGCCAGGATGTTTGCTTTCTCTTCTATCACTTTCCCTCTTTTCTGTCACTCCCCCCTCTACCACCGCTACTCTCTCTCTCACACTTTTTTTTTCCATCATTCTTTCTGAGTCACAAGCCTGGAGAGAGAACTGCAGAGAGAATAGTCCTGTGTTCCTCAACTGTTTCAGGATGTCTGCAGGAACTTGCTGTTCTCACAGTCTCACTCTCCACCCCTTCTGAATTGCATGCACACAAGCATAAGGGTACAGTATCTTAAAATTGCACTAGTACAGGAAAAAAGTCATTCTGCTTTTTTTCTGTAAATAGTCAGAAGTTAACTGCATCTGTAATTTGTGTGTGTATGTGCTTATTTATATATATAAAAAAATGAGGGCCTGTCATGTGTGGATCTGTTGTCTGGGTGAAACGATTAGCAGAACTGAGCAAAACAATTACATTCAGCTCAGGGCTGTTAGTTACTGTCAAACAGCCTCTCCATTATTTAATAAATGATGAGCTACTCAATGAGCTGTGGCTGCGTCTTGCATCGTCATACATCCTCCTCCTCCTGACTTTATGTAAAAGCTCTGCCTCTCCCAGATGTTTAACTGAGGTGGATGTCTGATGCTTTGTTGATGTTGACCACACCTGAGAAAGCTGGAATAAAAGGACATCAATGGAAGACTGTGCTTGTGACATTTTCATACTGAGGGCATGTGTTATTTACATGCGAGTGTGACAAATAAACATGTAATGCTGGAATATATATTTTTATATATTTATTTAGTTTAATCTGTATTTGTTGACATTGAATATTTACGGATCCATATTGGATTTTATTTCTATTAAATTAATAAATGACTAATATTATAACAATGAATAAAAAAAAAACTAACCTTAATTAGTAGTATTTAACTTTGCATGCTAGTTTCATCTATTTTTAAATTTTGATTACCTTCTCTGTTATGTAATAATTAAAATGAAACTGAAATAAACGAGTAATCTCTCGTCAGGCTGCAATGATTTCATAAAATTTGCTTTTTTTAAATTTGCTTTTCTAGTTTTATTGAAAGTAGTAATTATATTTTTAAAAGTGGGATTAATTTGACGAGACTGTTTTTTATATATATAATATAAATAAAAATTATAATTTTTTAAAACACAAAATAGTATAGCATTTTTATATTGACAATTTATTGGCAATATAAACTGTAATTGGCAATACTATTTATTGGCAATACAACTATATTTATCATCTATATTAGCCATAATTATAATATACTTACATCGTTCCCTTTTTATAACACCACAACAATATAAAATTAGTCATAGCCGGATATGAGAATTCTCTCATACTGCCCACTCCTTGCATTTAAGTGTTATTAAACAACTAAAAACAAGTCTTGAATTGTATTGAATGAATCCTTAGCTGTTACACACTGTTTAGTGCCCGTTCTGTGCTTCAATCCCACGCACACTAGACTTGTTGGTTGCCTCTCAGGTCTGAATCATGTAGCTGAGCCCTTGAGTAGGGTATTACATAGATGATTAGATTACATAAGAGCAGGACACTTATAATATTTGTTTTCCTCATGACAAGGATTAACGTCTGGAACATAGCATGTTATTACTACAGCAAATCCACGCCTGTGAAGTATCAATATTGATATAGGGATGAGCCGCTTCGAGTCTTCGAGTCACCATCAGTGGTGGAAGTGGTGAAATGTTTTGGAGACATGATGCCCAGTGGCAAAGCCTCTGTTTGTGCTCTTTCTTACATAATAATTATGCTGTTTAACTCTTCTCACTGATAAGGTGTTTCATACAACACCCTTTATAAATATAACTAATTCCTTATTCCATGTTGGGGGTTTGTTTTTAGTTCATTGAAAAAGGGTTGAGAATAAATCTGTATCTAGATTATGTATTTTTCTTTATTTGAACTTGTTTGGAAGTTATCAGACCTTCTTGTTGAGATGTTGTCGCATTGGCAAATAGTTGGTTTTACTACTCTTTTAGTAATTGCATAATGTAATTTGCCCTGCATGAGCTGTTCTTGCAGCTGAATTGTATTAGTTCGGATTAATTGAACACTTGTTGGCTGTTGGGTCATGACAGTCTCCCGATGTGAACCCAAGCTTCAATGGTTCCCAGGCTGATTTTCAGTTGACTCATGAGTATATCCACTTCTGTTGCCTGAACTTTGAATTGAACTTGTACAAAAGAGCACTAGGCCGGTCAATCAACTCAATGATGGCTCATATGATAATAACAGAGAGCATCTTTGTGTCCACAGAAACAGTCACACGGTGGGTAACAGCATGGGTTCATATTTATCTGGAAATGTGATTCACTGGAAGGTATTAATTTTCACTGACCCCGAGTCTCAAATTAAAAATTGCTGCTATTCTTAGAAAGGTAATTTGTCAGTTCAATATGGATCAATATGAATGAATGATTGAACATATATATATATATATAATATATATATAATATATATATATATATATATATATATATATATATATATATATATATATATATATATATATATATATATATATATATATATATATATATATATTTTATATATATATGATTAAATATCTGTAACACTAATAATATATTAAGAATATAATATATTTTTACTGTATGTGTCAGAATATTTTTAAATGAGTGAATAAATTAACATATTAAATTAATATTAATTATTCATATTAAAAATGGTTATAATTGTAATATTTTTTCAGTGCATAAATTGCAAAGTATAAATAACTGATAATAAAATAATAAATATTGTTGCTATTTTTTACAAAAAATTATAAAACGTCAAGATTAAAATATTCCTATTATTTTAAATACAATTAATTATGAGTTGACATTCCTTAGCTTAAATTTATATAATTATATATATATATAGAGAGAGATAGGTGTGTGTGTGTGTGTGTGGATGGAGGATGTGTAGATTATATTTAATTTTTAATTAAGATATTTACTACAGATGACATAAATGCAGGCCTGACTGGACCTTATTGTCTAACCCTATTTGAGCCAAATATCCAGCGTTTGTCACATCTGAATTCCCCCTCCATTAAACCATGCAGGCCTCCTAGAGTCATAAGACTGTAATGAGGCTTATCCAAGAGGTTGTTGATTCTTTCCCTTAAGCTAGTCTCTGATGCCTTTTATCAGTGGTCATGATACGGGTTGGAAAATAGGTTTATGTCATGGCACGTGTTGCTTTTGATGTCATAAATTGTTATTGATTCAGTTATGCTTGATGAATGTGACTGTATGTGTTACAGATCATAGAGTCTCTGGGTATAATGATCTACAAGGCTTTGGATTACGGCCTGAAGGAGCATGAGGAGAGAGAACTCAGCCCTCCTCTGGAGCAGCTCATCGACCTCATGACCAACATGGCCAACACAGAAACAGACTGTCCTGATGAGGGATATGAGGCAACGGAAGAAGAGGATGAGGGAGAGGAAGAACCTGCAGAAGTCTCCAACATTCGTGGCTACCGTGACATCATTTCTGTAAGTATTAATAGATTACTGGGTTATACTCGGGTTATAATAATAATACACTTTATTTTAGGCGCCTTTCAAATCACCCAAGGTCACCATACATCAAGAAGAAATAGCAACAAGAACAATATTAAAATAATAACACTAAATAACAATGTCAATAAACCATAAATAAGTAGAAAACAAAATACAAACATGACCACTGTAAGAATAACAAAAACAAAAGTATAATCAATTTTATTATAATGTTAATACATCATCATTTTATTACCACTTTTAATGGAATTTAGGACACAATGCATCCCTGCCAATAACGGTTTTCCGGCAATCCGTGTTAACACTGTTATACGGTAGAGGGCGCTGTTATGAAGCATTGCTTAAGGGCTAGTCACACAGCCGATCACGCACGAATCACTCACAAATCACGCACAGATTGGGTTTGTGCGTGCTTGTGCGTTGAGAAATCGACCAAAGTATTCCACGAACATTCGGCGCACGCCCGATGCATGAATCACTGATGGAGCGCGTCCAAATACGCACGCTTCGCGAACGTTCCACGAACAAGCACTTTCAGAATCCACATTGTCAGTGGAATGAATGCGATACGTGCTCTGTTCATGCGGAGTTCATGAGTGATATGAAGGTGGGGCGTCAGTGGATGTGCGCGGTTTCGAACCAGTTCCGACGCATAAGCACAGACACGCCGACTCATGAATAACGCACACGCACAACATTTTTTAACCGTTCAAAACTCAAAAGCATGCACAAACCGCCTTTGACGCACATCCACTTATCACTGACGGTCCACGTTCATTCCACCGACGAATTACGCATACGACGCACGCTCCGCGCAGAAACGAAAATCTGTGCGTAATTCGTGTGTGATTCATGCGTTTTCGCTGTGTGACTGGCCCTTTATACGCGTGTAAAATAACGCAATCGTCAAACATTAAGCAGCAGATACGGTAAGTCAAAACCGCCTAAAATCACTGAATAAAATGACGAGCTTATGAAAAGTAAAGTGACTGAAGATTTAGAGGTGTTGTACTCGAATTTACTCCATCTATTGTTCTGAATCCAATCTGTACGAAATATTTGACAAAAAAGTAGTTTTCTCAGTACTACTTAAGCTACAATATTATAAATGTTACAATACATGAAGCTAGAATAAAATTATTTTTGTTGTTTAAAAACAGAGAATTGTTCTTTTGTTTTGATGTATGTTTGAATATTCATAAAACAAAATATTCTGGGAGGGATCAAAAGTTCTGGCACTGACTGACAGCTAGTAACCATATTCATGGTTCTGCATACTGAATAGATGCATTCAAGCTGCTTTAAAGCATAAAAAATTAAAAATATTGAAATGTATAATTTTGGTGGAGTTTTAAGGGATGAAATGATTGACCACAGGGGGACTTTAAGATCTGTGTGAGTGTTATTTACCTAGCGACACTCTCTCAGCTGGTATTCATTATGTTCCCTGAGACTCCATAAAGGCCTTTTAGACAAATTACAGTCATATTTATCACTGCGCTAATGGAGAAACTCTTTACGAGCTGTGGAAAGAAAGAATGACTGTGTGCACATGGAAATTATCTTTAGCATGAGTTAAAGTAATACCTTTATTTATCCTTTGCCATAAAAATAACCATGGAATAATAACCACATGATTTAAAACAACAACATGCATCTGGTAACGGTCAGTTTGGGTCATAGCACATTCTGCATTATTCTTTTCAGGACTAATAAGATAATGTCTGTCCTTCCATGCCTTCTTTTCAGTCAATGACTTGAGCGGTGAGGTCGGACGCAGAAACGAACCATGACATTCGATTTCTCCAAGCTGACTGTCTGTATTTATACTTTGCCTGGTGAAACCTTTTAATTTCTACATTTAGATAGAGCAAGATCTACTAAAAGATGAGGATGAGAACGAAAAATGGACTACTGTTGAGAAATGGAATGGGAAATAATGTTTTTTTTGTTTTGTTTTTTTACATCCTCTTCCACATTCTCCTTCAATGCTTTATCATTTATGTCTATTTTCACTTCTCATCTCCCTCTTGTCAGGTCTAGCAGGTTTTTCCCCTCCAAAGTTGGATTCACTTTCCCATACTGAAGTCTGTGTTCTCGTCAAGTGTGATTCCTCAGCAAAACACGTCATGGAGATAGTGAATCTAAGTTGTGTAAGACATTCCTGAAGAGGGTAGAGCTCAAGGGAAGGTGTGGGGAAAAATGTAATTAAGCCGGTTGGAGGTATAATTGTATATTTAAAATACGTGTCATGCTCAAACTATTATACCTGGGACATTGAACTTTAAATGAGCATGTGTTTTTTAACCTGCTAGACATGCAAGATTTGGGTTTGGCTCTCCGCAATGTGCCAAAACATAATGTGTAATGCCTAAATGAACTTATTAGACCGATTTAAGATGGGTTTTTTAACTTATCCGACAGAATTGGTGGAGACATGCATTGATGTTAAAATGCACTTGTCTCCTCTGAAATCTACTATTTCAGGAAGGAGAGTTTTTGACAAACAAAGCAATTACTAAAGATTTGTAGTCATACTGTAACCGATTTGCTTGTGTTTGAGGCAAAGCGGTTGAAGGGAGCATTTTTGTGTACAGTATATTTATTGTAACATTGAAATGGAAAAAAGTATTATTAATTGAAATTTAAAAAAGACATTTCCCCTGTCATTGCTTATTTGTTCTCAACCCAATGGACAATAACGTCTCAACATCTGGTCAAATGATGGTTGCCCAAACACACGACCAATGATACTCTAGTGCAGGGTTTTCTAAACCGGGGTTTGTGAATCCCAACTGCAGGGGGTTTGTGAGTAGATGGAAAAAGTAATATTTAATTAAATCATAAAATGTATTCTTTTAAAATAAAAGCAACCTAAATAAAACACTTGATGGTAAAATCAAAACATTAAAATAACTTCATTTAATTTGACACATTTTGGGTCTAAAAGGTTCAGCCTGGTCTCATGCTGTGATGTTGTCACTGTTTTCTCCTCTCCAGCTCTGCACATCTCACCTCCCCAGCCCATCGGATGCTCCCAACCACTACCAGGCCGTATGTCGAGCTCTGTATGCAGAGACCAAGGAGCTACGCACCTTCCTGGAGAAGATCAAGTGTGCCAAAGAGGTGACGACCCTCATGTCTGCTCAATTATTGATTTGTTAGTCCTAAATGAACTTTTGTACACATACAATATAATATAACGTACTATATACAGTGCTGTCAAAATTAATGCGTTAACACGTGATACATTTTTCCAGTTTAACATGTTAAAAATATAAATGTGCGTCAGGTCTTAGTGACAGCAGCTTAATAAACCACCTGCTGTCTGCAATTTTTAATAAAAGAAAAGCTATCACTCGCTGCTTTTGACTGAATAACGTTTGAGCTTTAATAAAAATTAATCTATATTTAATTTATAATTTATGCTGTGAAGACTATGAAGTGTTTGATCATTTTATTCCATTTCTGTATATTTCCTACCCATTAGACCTACCTGAAAATCATAAAACACTGTTTGCAAGGTTACATAGCTCAAAAACAAAGAAACAATTTTAGCAGGGCAGGTAAAAATCTGAACCATCCCACCTGGAAAAAAAAACTTATTTTTGAACTCTGAAATATTAAAGAGACAGCTAAATTTGACATTTATTACAATGGTTTTATGTGAAGATTGTTTTATGTTCACTTCAGTTAAATGTTTTATATATATGTATATATACATATATGTGTGTGTGTGTGTGTGTGTGTGTGTATGTATGTATATGTATGTCTATTAAATGTTAACATCGATAGCTTTCAATTATACTTTAATGTTGAATGGCTGTAATGGCCAAATTTGAGGGAAAGAAACATATCCATGTAATAGTCAGTGATACTTTATACTTCATTCATAGAGCTTTGCAAAAAATATTAAAATAGAAAAAAACTTTAATGCTAGGTGCGACTAATCGCAGTTAATTACAGAAAGATGTCTGACTAACTAGTTAATTATGTAGTTATATATATATATATATATATATAAATGAAAATCAAAACGGCTGTATACTTTTACATGACTGAAAGCCTCATGAGGCTGTTTGTGTTTATCAGATAGAATAGAGGGAGTGGGCTGACCGCACAAGTGACTCATAAACGGGCCATGTTTGTGTGGAGACTGTGGAGGTGGATTGAAACCAACAATGCTTTAGTGCGATATTACCTAACGTATTGCCATACGCTTGTTTAATCAGGTTTTAATACTGTAAATCTTGTACCTGCAGGCATTTCATATGCATTATCTACACAGATCTGGTATTTTTGTTAAATATTTAATGAAATTCAAGAATGAATAAAGAAGATATTATTTATTTTAATTGTGCATATGCAATTCCTTTGGTATTTACTATAATAATTGTTACAGTGATTTATTAACGTTATTATGAAGTGTTATCTTTCTATGACAATTGTGACGTTATGACGAGCATCATAGTTTATCTTCATATTTATCTTCAGGAGTGAGGTGCTAGTGCTGTTTACCTCTTAACAACAATATCTTTCATTGGTTGAGTGGAAGAGAGACTAAATGTAATTTAAGCCTCATAGAAACTTTTTTTTTTCTAAAGAGATTTGCTTTAAATCCATCCATCCATCAAATCTGTGACAGCGAAGGAGGAAGTGCATCTCTGTCTTAATCTCTCCTGTCCTACAGTGTGCATTTTATAATAATGGTGTATTCATCAAAAGTGTGACATAAAATTAACAAATTGCACACTGCTTGTGAGTAATAGAAGTAATCGCTCAGTTGAATATTACTGACTGGTGTGTGAGTTCAAGGTTTGACCTAAACGTGGCACCAATGTACATTTCTAGGAGGTGAATTTAATGAGCACCTCTGCTTTAGAGGAGAGGCGTGCAGAGCGCGAGTGGAAAGGAGGAGAGAAGGGGAGAATCAGCTGTGTGGTTCTTTTGATCTTGGCTAAATTGACAGAAATAGTCTTGCTCTGATGATTCAGAGCTTTTTTTCTATGTCTGTTTCTTTTTCTTTCTTATGCATGAATGAGTTGCTCCTTTTTGGATTGTGTTTTATGATGCAGCACAGTTGTGTTTGATTTTAGAGATCAGACTCTTTCTGCTCAGGTATTAGCCCTGTCTGTGTGTTTCTGTTCATTCATGCTAAATCCACATAAGGGCTGGGTAAACCCCAGAGGGGGACGCACACTTCTACTTTGAGTTCATGCGAGGAGGAAAGACTGCAAACTGCCAAAGGAATTTAATAAGCAGGCAGCAACAGAATGATTTATTGTTCTGATCGTAAGCCAGGCTTGCATAATTCGAAGGCTATGCTGAAAAAATAGACAATTTCGTTTTTCCTGTGATGGTAAATCTCATTTATGTTGTTGTGAATGTCAAACCACTTAAAGCAAACAAGATGAGAGCGTTTTCCTGGCTAAAGATTACTAAACAGGTTTTTATGGTTTGTCGACTGGTTGTGGATGACACAGCCATTATCACCATCATGGATACTGTTGTCCCTACTTCAACCCTGAGTGGAAATGACCTTTTGCCATTGTAGTGCAGACTAGTTAAAGTAGTTAATGCTGCATATTGATCATGGTTCAATATCGATGAATTAATATCGTTCTGCTTACTGGGAATGTCTGTCACATGAGAACCAATCGATTTACAAACAAGCCTGACCCACAATGGTTAAAGAGATTTACTTTTGTTTTGTTTTTTTAACACCAGACTAATAGAAAATCCATGACTGTTTTTATTTAATATAAAATTTATTTATTTTATTTATACAAATTTGTGTGTGTGTGTGTGTGTATGTGTATATATGTATGTATGTGTGTATATATATATATATATATATATATATATATATAGAGGGTATAATAAATAAATACATATGTGTATACATGTACAAAAAAAAAATGTATTTATTTATTTAGGGGAAAAATATTTCAAAGGGAATTATTTTTAATAAAATGTTATATATTATTAAATAAATAATATCTAATGTTTAAATAAGGTTTTTTGGAAAAAATATTTTTATATGTTTGGAATTATTATATATTTTTTGGACCCCTTGCAGGTTCTTCACAGCCCACTTTTGAAACTCTGGGTATATGTCTTAAGATCTTTTTCTGTTTTTTTTTATTTTATTTTAATTTTTTTTATCTTTCTCAGAATTTGCGAAAAATGGAAGGAGAAACCGAGGAGCCCGTCAAAGACCTGAATGAGCTGCAAAATGCTGACTGGGTAAGAGCAGTCCCACAAGCCCATTCCTCATGAATGCATAATGGTGCTGAATGCATTCATATTGAACTCTGTTAAGAGTGCGCATTGTTTCAGGACGTGTTTTTCCACAGGCACGGTTTTGGGTGCAGGTGATGAGGGACCTGAGACATGGTGTAAAGCTGAAGAAGGTCCAGGAACGTCAATATAACCCTCTAGCCATCGAGTACCAGCTCACACCTTATGAGATGCTCATGGATGACATTCGCTCTAAACGCTACAAGCTTCGCAAAGTCATGGTAGTGTGTACATGTCTAATACATTAATATATGAATTGATGAATTGGGTCACATGACATAATAGGATGCAGTATGTTTTCAGAGCATATCTTCTGAACTGTGATCTAAATCATTTTTTAACAAAATTTCTCCATGCACAAACAAGCACGAGTTACTTTTTCTTTTGGACCAACACAGAGTTCAATTAACTTTTATGGCAGTTTGTTACAGAGATCATAAACCACAACAATGTTTACTTTGCTTATCAGAATTCAAGCAGGCTGAAGCTGCAGGGAAGAAAAATGTTTCTAGGGTTGAACTGGATCAAATGAATGAGACCGAAGTCAGTATCTCAAGGTGGCTGGAGGTCATTGTTTAGAGAGAGCCATATAAAAAAGGTTTCAAAACATGCAGAGAGCTGCCACGTCAGAGTCAGCGCCTTACATGATAGGCCAGTTTGAACCAAGTGAGTTAATGGGTAAATTTGTATTCAGAAAGCAGACATTTGCCTCCAGTTATTAATGCTGAGACAGTATCAAATAGCTGTCACTAATATTATTTTAATGCATTCTTCGGATGGGACACTCCTTTGAAATATCAAGTGCATTTGTTTCCAACTCATCGCATACGACACAGACTTACTGTTCATGTGCTTACTGTAAAGAAGCCTGTCTCACCTTTGACCCCTGCTGTGCTTCCTTTTTTGCTGCAGGTGAATGGTGACATTCCTCCAAGGTTAAAGAAGAGTGCTCATGAGGTCATACTGGAGTTTATTCGATCCAGGCCTCCACTGAATCCTGTGAGCACAAAAGCATACAAAAATACGCTAATTTTTGGTCATGTGGGGTATCTTTAAAATTATTCACCTATTAACATAAACCTCTCAATCATTGTGCCTTTGTGTGTTTGGATGGGGTTTAAGGTTTCTGCTCGTAAGCTAAAGCCTCATCCTCAAAGACCTCCAAGTCTTCACGAACGTATCCTGGAAGAGATCAAGTCGGAGAGAAAGCTGAGGCCTGTTTCACCTGACATGCTCCGTAGAAGTCGACTCGGTTAGTGCACTTTCACACACTTGTTCACATCATTTAAGGAAATGACTAAAACATAAGCTGGACTACATATACTAATAACAAACACTGCTATTTATTTATTCAGGCATTACATACACTACCACTCAAACATTTGTGGACATCTACTCTTTCTTTACTTTTTAATATTTTCCAATATTACCATTTTTACAATAATCAAGTTATGAGAACTATGAAATGACACAAATGGACGTATTGAAATTATGTAGTGACCGAAAATGTTGCTTTTTCTTCACTATTAAGTCCAGCTTGTACATAAAAAAGAGAAAAATTGCTATATTGTTCATATACATATATTCATGTTCATGTGTGTGTGTATGTGTATATATATATATATATATATATATATATATATATATATATATATATATATATATATATATATATATATACACACACATATACATATATACATTTGAATTGTCCACATTTTTGACTGCAAGTGTTCATAATTTATCAGTGCACCATTTCTCCATGTTTGTTTACTCCACATTTTTCCTAATGCTCTAGGTTCATATTATATATACATAGCATTGTATTTACACTCAAACTTAACTTCATGCTGTGTCAGTTAACCTAAATATCAAGTTTATCAGTCATGTGGGCGGAGGTGAGTACTGTATGTGTCTATGTGATGGAGATTGACCCCAGGTCATGACAGACTGCAGTACAGATATGTGACAGTGTGTCATTCTCATGCATGGCTGCTTGTTGAACCATTGCAGTGTTGACTTGCCTCTAACAGTGTCTCCCTGTTTCTCTAACTCTGTGCTGCCCATTTTATTTACAGCTGTAAATCTCTAATATTCATCACTTTGGATTGATACTGAATGTTTTTATCTAAATTGGTACGCAACATTAGATTCATGTAACATACAGTAAATCATCTCCATTGATGTTTACAAGGTCATAGAGAGGGTTCAAAATCCTAATAGTGTATTTGTCCTGAGGTTTGGTATTATTGTGGTATTTTGCTGTAGGTTTCAATAGTTGTAAGGTTTTTAAGTTGAATCTGTGCATATACATAAAGACATCTAGACTCTTTGTGTGGATGATTGTACAGTTACACAAGCACAAATCTGGCAATCATTATATTGTACTGATCCTTGTTGGATAAATGTCTCATATTTTAGTCTCTTGCAGCAGACTTAATAAGGACTAAAGTTTCCATGAATGTTCTTCTAGTTTGTGTTGTGAAAAGAGTACTGGTTTCTCCATGTGCCTAAAGAGACAGAGTTCAGTGTCTGCAGTCTGTAGGGGAATTACAGTTAAGTTAAGACCTGAGGACCAGATATATTGAATGAAGACCAGGAGTCAGAAGTGCAGTCAATAGAATAAATTTGAGTGAGGTTTAGTTTGCAGTTTCATCAGCAGAAGACAGCTTCAGGTCTCACAAGGAGTTCGTAGGCCGCCCCAAATACAATAACATTAAGGCAATTATAGTCTTACAGAGGGTACTAACTACGTCAATGATGACGGTTAAATGATTCTGATTGAAAAAGTATAAGAAAGAAAGATAAACAAAACTAGTAATTTTCCACACAAGAGCAGACAGTCTGAAGCATATCTTATTTGATCACATGGTTGATGGGCTAGTGACCTTCCACGTGGCTTGTCAAGAAAACAAGTCATTCCGTCTCTTGATGGTGCCAGTTAATCATCTCATCAATACAGACCATATTAACACACACACACAGATACACCGCTTCTCCAAGGCTGAACTCGGCTCAGGCTCCAACTATCAACAGAGAGACTTGTTCTATCTGTTGAGAAGTGCAGACAATATTCATCCTTACTCTATGGAAAAATACAGAAAAGTAAAGAAAGGCTTTAACTAATAAAAATCCCTCATTTGATTATAAATCTCTTTACAAATCATTCAAATAAGAAAAGGAAAAGAACAAAGAATATATATATATATATATATATATATATATATATATATATATATATATATATATATATATATATAGATATAGATATAGATATAGATTTCCCAATCATCTCTATCAAGTCAATAAACCTTTAAAACTTAAAGGCGATTATGAACATCTACTGTAAATAACTGTAAATTAAATACTGTAAATAACATGACTGTACTTCAGTATTTTCTCACAATTTAAAGTGTTTCTAAAGTGGTTTCCCGGTGCAAAATAATGAGAATACAAATTTTTTGTTTCATTTTTGATCTTAAAATAATTTAAAAAAGGTTGATTGTATGCCACTGGTTGTGTAAATGTGCTAAACATTATATGTTGTCAGAAAGCTTCACCAGTCCTCAGTTTCGTAATGTGACTCGTAGCTTTGTCAGTTTTACTTGTATAGTGGTTGTCTGGTATAAAATAACATGCATTATTTCTCAATCCTTAAAGAAATGACCTATTGTTTGGCTGCTCTATTTGTTTAATTGTGTTCCTGTTTATTAACAGATTTACAGAACAGCATCCTTTATATCTGACATTGAATGCATTTATATTTAATGCCTCGTTTTAATCCATGGCTTTATTTATCTTCTCCCTCTCTTTTCATCCATAACCTCTCCCTCTCTCACACAGTTTTGCGCCCACTTAGCATGTCTGTCAGTTTTGACTTATCAGGTAAAGACTTCACTGTGGCTTTACCGCTGTCAGCTCACTGACCCTCCCTGCTTCTGTAGTTGTTTGTGACCTCCTCAGTCACCCCTACCCTCATGTCACGCTCCTCTGGTGGTGGGGTCTTGGTATTGGACCTGATAGTCCTTAGAGGAGGAAGAGCACTGCCTCCAGTCTATAAAAAAACCTTCGGTTTAGACCAGGATTGCATTCTGGAAAGGCTGGAATACACTACACAACTTGAGACCAAGTTAACCAATCTTGTAGACCTGCATCAATGATTGTAATGACTCTATTTGATTTGTTGCCTCGTGTCGTGCCTTTCTCATCTGGTGTAGACATGGTGTTAGTGTTTGATGCACACAGTTTCTCTTTAACCATTCACAAAGTTATATGATGCCTAGTGATTTAAAATCTGTACTTATTTTAAAACCTCATGTAGTGTATTCCAGTTTCAAGATAATTTACCATAAAATCCTTATCCTTATAACTTATTCCATAATAAATGTCTCTGGTATATAAAAAGTTTGTCCTGAAACATCTGGCTAACTAATTAAAACTCATTCAAACAAGTGAAACCCAGATATAAAGAAGAAATATAGCAATTTTTCTCAAAGCAATGACTTGCTGTATTTTCTTATCAGTCAAATCTTCAAAATTATGGATTATTTTCCATGTTTGTAGCCATGTTTAATTCATTTGGTGATGGCTGTTAGGATTGAGTTTGATAATCATTGCTGTGACCTGTGAATGGAGAGTAACTCTCATGCCCTGGTTCTTAATCTAGGTGATATTCATATCTATGAATAGTCTTTGGCTATAGCATTTAACATATTTAATTTGACACCAATGAAATTAAGGCATACATGGATATATATGGTCTGTTTAATGTTATATTGCTTTATCCACATTATCAATCTAAAATGTAAATTGTTTCATTAAGTTGAATGTGACCATTTACAAACATGTATGTTTAATGATTCATTTATTGCATTATCAATTTAGAAGTGCTGTGAACAAGGAGATTCTCCATAGAAAGTAATAACCAAATGTCTTGCTGTTAAACCAATTGAATTAAATCATTTGTTAAATGGTTTACACACAATTCCATTAGACATTTAATTGATTGCTTAAGTTAATAAGTACAGTGTACTAAGTTAATAAGTATAGCCCTAAAAGTACATGTTATCCACTTCCCCCTTGGAATTTCTGGACCGTAGGTTTAAAAACGTATATTTAAGGAGTCTTCACACTAGGTATATTTCCATTCAAAATTGCAGATTAAACTTGAAAGGATTGAACCATCACATAAAACAAAACAAAGACTGCCATATCCCACCATTTGCATATAAATATGTGGATGGAAACCTAGCAACTGAGCATTTTGCAGCAAGAAAGTTTATTTCCATTGAGAGTTGGCAATTTTTGATTTAGCTCAGCTTTTACACAAATGGAAGCAATACAGAGTTGATCACTGTCTGTTTAGTGAATAAAGCTCATTAAGCAGGCTTACCCTCTGAGCCTTTTTTTCATTAGCGATATATTAAACAAACCATATATACTAAGATGGTTACTTTTTAATCTAAAATAGTTGTTCCTAGCTTCCAATATGGCTGTTTGCACGGGACTTTCCTCTATAGTTCCTCCCTCTGCTATAGCGCACCGTTCTCTCCACCTCCATATCCCACTAATCCTCTGTCAAGTATGGCTGCTGCTTTTATGTAGCTACACTGTGTTTGTGCTTCATTGTGCTGATCTCAGTCACAAGTGAGCCTCAGAGCTGCTGATTGGTTAGCCTAAGTGTGGTTTACACTCGTATATTAGCTTACTGTTTGAATGTCAGGTACAGAAAGACCTGTTTTGTGCTGTTGGGATCATATTGAAAAATATGTTCCTTTTTAGGCGCAGGCAAAAGTATGAGCACCCCACAGGACTTGTTCCGAAGCTCAGGTAAAGTATTCCTGATGCAAGCATGACTGTCACATCGCCTCTGAGCCCAGTGTGAGAGAAATGCCTGGGTTCTGAGAGCTCACAGAATTCATTTCTGAATGAGGATTAGTCTAGTTTAAGAGGGGTTATGTAACTCTCGAGTCCACAGGCATCAATATTTAATATGTTGCAATGTTTATTTTTACACTCTGTCCAAAAAAAATCATAAATAATAGCACACTTGATCCTCGAATGATTAGGAAAATTGACAGATGGATGTATATTTGTTTTCTTAATACAGAACATATGTAGTATACTGGTCTTTATTATCTTAAGAGTCCCATACATTGTATGTCATTTATGTCTTTACATCATGGGGATCCAGTTTTGTTCAAAAGTTTGGGTTTTTAATTATTTTTAGAAGAAATTAATACTTCTCTTCTTTTAAATTGAACAATAGTGATAGTACGGACATTTGTTGACATTTTATTTTCAATTAAATAATGTTATTTTGAACTTTCTATTCATCAAAGACTCCTGAAAGAACATCTCAGTTTCCAGAAATTTGAATATTGAATATTTGAAACTTTGTTTCATGAGCACCAAATCAGCTTATTGGAGTGATTTCTGAAGGATCATGTGACTCTGAAGACTGAAGTAATGATGAAGAAAATTCAACTTTACCATCACAGGAATATATTATATTTTAAAATATAAATTCAAAAAGTTATTTTTTAAATTATAATAATATTAGACAATTTTACTGTATTAAATGCAAACTTGGTGAGGATAAGTGACTTCTTTTTAAAAGCTAAAACTTGTATCTCAAATCTCATGTTATAAAAATCTCAATAACCCCTAGCTGTTGAACCATAGTACATTTATACGACATCAATCCTCAGTCATAATGTTAACAGTGACTTTTTGTGACTTAATTGTCTTCTATTGACCTGATTTTGTGAATTACACTATTTTAATTTGCTATGGACATCAATGCTATGTAATTTCATTACTATATTCTACTATGCATAATCACTAGTACAAAAAGGAAACAACACAAGTTTTTTTTACAATTCAAAGCATATTAGATATGATTTGAAATCAAACTAAAATTTGTAGCCATTCGAGACAATGTATTGTATTACTTTCTCTCTAAATGCAATAATTTTCCCTTACAGTGAAATATTTGGCATTCGCAATGTCATAAAAGCGTGAACTGCTTCTTTCACAGTATATCCATGAATGAGTAAATATAGTAATTCATGCACCTAATGAGTTCAGCAACACAGCAAGATGCCATGAAGGACAACATTTCCAATTTATCTTCCTCACTTTACGCTCTGAGTGTTTGTAGACTTCACAATGTTTAAGAAGAAAGTTTCTTGGCATCATGCTAAGAACAATGCGAACAGTTATTACTCAAGATCAGATTTGATCAATTTAGTTGAGTGCAGTGTAAACCAAGTCTAGTTTTTCCTAACGTGCGAGCCATTGCTGTCTTGATTGGTATCTAATTATGTCCATCCACTCACAGACTTCCCTGACGGACCCCGAAAGTTGGCCGTGAGCACAGTGTCCCTGGCCAACGGCACGTCGCCAGCGCGGAGCCCCGTAAACGGTGTAGCTGGAGGTCAGCCGTTGTCCCAGAGGAAGAGGTTGCTCAAAGCACCTACGCTGGCCGAGCTCGACAGCTCAGACTCTGATGTGAGTGTTTTATATTTTCTATATTGCAATAACCCTCCCAGAGTGTTAAACCAGGCTAGGTGAATGCCATGGGAGTCAATTTCAACGTGATTGTTAGCTATAGCATATTTTTCTTACTCCAGGAGGACCAAAACACTCAGAAATCCGACAGCAGCTCCAGCATATCCTCCTCACAGGTTGAAGACACGTCTCCAGAGTCTGTCATGGGCAAAAAGAGTAAGAACCATCTCGAAATACAAAGAGCTTGTCTGAAACATGTCTGGTTCTTCAACTAAATTTTTTTCTCTTCGTTTTGTTTTTTTCCAGTTCCCCCACAGTTCCTGCCCATATCTTCCACTCCTCAACCTGACAAACGCATCGCTCCGCAGAGGCGGCACTCCATTGAGAAGGAAGCTCCCACCAGCATGCGGCCTTTCCTGCCTCCGTCTCGCCAGAACTCCAAATCTCTGGTAATTACAACCAAACCTTCCTTCAGCTCCATGTTTCTGCCTGCAAAGTTGTTTTCCCTTGTTGAGGGGATCCCAGGACAGTAAATAAGAATAATTTAGTGTAGATCAGTCCATTGGCTGCAGGCTGTGGTCACACTTAACTGTCCTGAGTCTTGTGAAAGTATAATTAGATTCTCAGGATTCTGTCCAGTGCTGCAGCATTGCAGGTCTTGAGTGTGGAGAGAGAGAGAGTTAAAGGAGAACTTGTGCTTTAATGTTCAATTCAGAAGCCTAATTAAAGGCTAATCTATGCCTTACAGCTGCTTAAGGGGCTTGGATGTATTGTTAGGGGGCACGGACTGATTTTCAATCAATAATGACCTAACAAGCAGTTAGATCAGTACGATTAATGTTTTTTCTTCTTTTTTTAAAAGAAATTAAAACTTTTATTCTGCAGTGCTGTTCTTTTGAACTTTGTATTTATTAAGGAATCCTGTAAATAAATATACAGTTTCCACAACTTTTAAGCAGCAGAACTGTTTTCAACATTGATAATAATTATAAGAAATATTTCTTGAGCAGCAAATCAGCATATTACAATGATGAGTGGAGTAATGATGCTGAAAATTCAGCTTTACTAGTTTTTTTCACAATTATGACAATTTTATTGTAATTTTAATAGTTTAATAATTTTAATAAAAAAAAATGACAGTGCCGTCAACTTTGAATGGCAGTGTATCATATAATGTATCTGCCTTGAGGGATTTACCGTATTTTCCTGCAGATAATCCGTACCCTCATATAGCCTGTGGGTTTTGGGGTTTTGTGTAAAAAGTCGTTGGCATAACCCGCACCCTTATATAACCCGCACCCATAGGTTTATGAACTTTTTTTGTGTAAGTTCACATTTCGAATTTCGAATGTTGCTCGCATGACGTCAATTATCCATAACTGTTCAGGCTCGGTACACAGTGCTTGTGCATGAAATTCAAACAATAAGAAAACAAACACAAGTCAGAATCAGAACAAAAAGAAAAAGCAGTCTCTCCCGGTGTGCAGCAGCTCGTCCCTTAAGAAGCGATTCTACAGGTGTTGATCATCGGACGAAATGAGAAGAGCACGCCCTCATGGCAGCACAGCCAATCACGTCGTCTTGCATGATTGACAGGTCAGACAGCCTATCAGCGCAAGCTGTCAGAGTGATAGAGACAACAACCCTCGCAAGAAAGAAAATACAGCAAAAAAAAAACGTACGTCTTTAGGGACGTTACAAATATATTGAAATATTATTACGTGTAAAAAATGTGTGATATAGCCTTATACCCTTATATAACCCGCACCCCCCTGAGGGGTGTATAAAATCTGGTATAACCCGCGGGTTATATGCGGGAAAATACGGTACTACATGAAGAACTGACTCATGAAGGACTGTAACTGATCAGTGCTGATTGTGAAACCTCTGAGGTCTTTGAACGGTTGTAAATTTGACAATCACAGACCTTTACAGGAAAATGATTCTTAAACTTCTAGATAGTGAGTGATACTGTAGTTTTATTGCAGTATACTAGATAGAGAGCTGTATCGACTCTGCTTTTCTTTCCTGCCTTACACTGAAGCTGTCAGCGGACAACAAGGTAAAGCACTCGTCTTCCAAATTCTCATGACCACAGATTCTGTTGCATTATGTTGGAAGAGTCATTTCATCGCTTCATTTGCAGTGAGATCGCTTTATCAGTCTTTCAGCAGGGCATGTTGCACAATGTTGTATGGCCGGTAGGGAAAGCTGCAGAAGGAAATGGCCCGACACTAAACTCAAGTTATCATGATGGTTTTATGGTCATAATGGAATACTCATAATGCTCAACAAACTTCCTCCTTTTGAATAATGCTCAAGTTATGTGCATCATACAAAAAGTGTTCGATTTTGATAAAAGAAGAATAATTAAGATATAAGTAAAAAGGTGAAATAAGGGACAATGACGAGATAGGCAGTCATTTTTGTAAAGTAATAAATATTGTATATTTTATTAACTTACATTACTCAATAATTTGAAAAACCACCGAATAGATATGCCTCATCCCCCCCCCCACCCCATAATTTACAATTCATAATTCATCAACAATTTCATTAGTGTTTCTTAGACTTTGTCCATTTAAAAATGTACTTTAATTTTATTTAACATTTTATGACATTTAGGAAGCATCAATGAAGGTTTGTTTTGTACGCGAAACTATACAGCAGTTAGATTTCAACAAATACCAATTAAAAGCCATGTTGTTTTCTTTGGTCAGGCTCGCGCATTAGGCAGCGGTCGTGTGGTACGTCCCATCAAACTATACATTACCGATACCTCACACTAACACTGGGTGACAAGGGGCGTAAAAGCCAGTATGGGTCTATTTTATAGTCATGATTTGTCTTGTCTAATCGTAGTTAAGGTGAATGAAAGACTAGATGTATATTGGCTTTTATGTGTGCCTTATTAAATTGGATAAGGACTAATCCTGGGGTGCCGTACATGAAGGTTTCCACTCATCTTTATATGCAAATTTTGACCTATGAATCTTGCATAACAACATAAACTGAGAGTTTAACAATCTTCATTATTAAATGAAATGTCTTGCTTTGCCTCCATCATCATCGTGTTGTGGGTTTTGTTTCGTGTTGTGTTTGGCAGAGGGTGTAAACCTGCAGAGTCTTGATCTAGCATGTTATAGTTTTTCCATCCCTCATTCTTGGGCTTGACAGCATGGGCATGTTTAAATATATAACATATCCTTCGGCATGTTTGTGAAAGTAATGTGTTTGTTTCAGGAGGAGTTCTGCTACCCTGTCGAGTGCCTGACTTTGACCGTCGAGGAGGTGATGCATATCAGGCAGGTTCTCGTTAAAGCAGAGCTGGAGAAGTTCCAGCAGTATAAAGATGTTTACATTGCGCTGAAGAAAGGAAAGGTACATTTTCTCTACACTTGTACATTCACTGTCCACTATAGATGTTGTATATACACTGTATATACATTAGCCCAGGATTTATTGAAATTTATTGAAATTTTTTTGACGCTAGCAGCTCACTACAGTAAGTGTTTAACTGTGCAACCTTTTCTGTTAGCTTTGCTTCTCATGTCGGACGAAGAAGTTCTCGCTCTTCACCTGGTCCTACACCTGCCAGTTCTGTAAGAGGTGGGTGGAGCTTTTCATTTTGAATTTAAATAATCAAACAAAGTAGTAATGTGCAATGGAATCATGATTCTTCTCCTTTTCCTCTCACAGGCCTGTTTGTTCACAGTGTTGTAAGAAGGTAAATGTAACATCTTTAACTTATTGCTATTTTGGCTTTTATTTATTTAATATTTATTTATATAATATATAATATTTATTTAATATTTATATATATATATATATCTTAATATTTATATGTATAATATTTATTTAATATTTATATATATATATATATATATATATATATATATATATATATATATATATATATATATATATATATATATAATTTATGTAATATTTTTATTTATAATATTTATTTAATATTTATATATAATATTTAATATATATAATATTTATGTAATATTTATATATGTCATATTTTTATTTATATTTATTTAATATTTATATATAATATTTATTTAATATTTATATATAATATTTATTTAATATTTATATATAATATTTATTTATATAATATCCATTTATTTATTTAAAGAGGACTTGTTATTCTTTTTTTTCAACTTTCTTTAGTGTGTTGCTGTTTGAGCATGAAAAAGGTTACAAAGCGCAAAGTCCACTCCAAAGGGAGTTAATCTCTATATCAGTAAACATTGTTTCTGAACTCCCTGAATCGCCTCAATTGTTTTCTTCCGGGAACTAACATGTCACAATATTCCTCATTTAAAAAATTCCTACCCGAGCCATATGCAAAAGAAAAGGGTGCGAGACCTTGTCTAGTTGTGTCATCTCATGGTTATGGTAAGGAGCATAACATTTCCCAAAAAAATGCTTAAACCTGCTGACCAATCACAAAACACAGACCAATCAGAGCACGTTGTGCTTTTTGGAAGGAGGAGCTTCATAGAGACAGAAACTAAAAGTGTTACTGACAGACTGGGAAGAGAGGTGCTGCAACAATGAAAAATAATGTGTATTGTAATGTGGGCATAATAGATCATCCTTAATTTTTTTGAAAGAAGTCTTTTATGCTCAAAAAGGCTACATTTATTTGATCAAAATACAGTAAAATGGTATATTGTGCAATATATCTATTCAAAATAATATAACTGTTTTCTATATTCATATATTTTAAAATGTAATTTGTTCCTGTGATGGCAATGCTGAAGTTTCAGCAGCCATTACTCTAGTTTTCAGTGTCACATGATCCTTCAAAAATAATAGTATCATTAATATGCTAATTTGGTGGTTAAGAAACATTTCTTCTTATCAGTGTTGAAAATCATGGAAGCTTGTAATTGCAACTTCCTTCTCTGAAATTGCACGTTATAAAGTCAGAATTGTGAGCTATAAACTACCAATCGCAAGAAAAAGTCATAATTACGAGTTTATGTTTTGCAATTCGAGAAAAAAAGTTAGAATTCGGACTTTCGTGCTATTACGAGTGTATAGCTCACAATTCTGACTTTAGAACTCGCAATTTCGAGTTGACAACACGCAATTCTGAGAAAAAAGTTAGAACTGTGGAATAAAAAGTCGCAATGACTTTTTCTTGTTTTTATTCAGTTACTTTGTGCTGCTTAATATTTTTGTGCAAACTAATTCCATGTTCTTTGATTTAATAGAAAATTCAAAAGAACGTTTATTACTTTTTGTTTTGTCACTTTTGATCAATTTATTGCATCCTTGCTGAATGAAGGTATTAATCTGACCGACCTCAAATATTTGAACGGTTGTGTGTGTTTTTCAATTTGCTAATGACCTTGTATCCTCTCCTCTCAGATGAAGTTGCCCTCCAAGCCCCATGCCACCCTGCCCATCTCCTCTCTGGGCCCCAGCATCCTGCCCAAAAAGGAATCTGGAGCATCAGCCCCGGCAGAGAAGACCTCCTCAACCTCCAGCCACAAGCGCCACAGCCTTCAGCGTTCCATGTCCAGGTGAGCTTCAGAAATGACGAGGTTAGCTTCGTATCATCTGTACCCCCAAAGTAAGAGCTTCCAGTCACATTATTTCATGTCACGGTCCCTCTCAGATCATCAAAGCACGGTGAGCACTCGTCCTCCAAAGACGAGCTGGAGCTTCCCGAGCAGTTCACAGAGGACTGGAGCACCATGGAGGTCTGCGTGGACTGCAGAAAGTTCATCAATGACATCATCAGCAACAGCAGGCGCAACCTGACCACCAAACGTTCCCGTCTGCACCGCAGGACCCATTCCGTCTACATGTCCAACACCAGTTCTTCCCACTTCAAACCATCTGAACGGACTATCAAAGAGGTTTAGGATCTGAAGTAACGGTGCGGTCCTTCCTATTAAAACGTTTCCGTTTATACCGTTGTGAACGTGCCAGGCAGAAATAAGCTTGCTGTGCGAAGGGTGTTTTGTTACGTATGACCGTACGGGCCACTTTTATTAGCTTTGTAACGTACCTTCGATACCTCTTCTTCTTTTCCATTTAAAAAGTGCCAGAGGTGAAGGAATAAAGCCGTCCCTCTTCCAGCATGAGTTCTTAAGCACCAGCTTTCTCAGGAAATGGTTTGTTTCTGTGATTTTAAAGCTTTGGAATGTAGTTTAACACACTTCAAACTTATTTTGACCAGCTTTTCTTAAAAACCGAGGAATCTGAATTGACACGGAATGAAATGAAAATGACTGTGTGGAAAAGAAAACGCAAGGCCGCTTTGATTAGTGAAAGGAATGAGGCCTGAATGTACATTTTTCAATATAGTAAAGTAAAGCGGAGGTCAATTGTATGTAAATAGTAGCTGAATGATCAGCCTAGATGTTATAGATGTAAATAGGCATCCAAAAGGACTATTTTTCCCCTTTCAGGAAGAGCTAGTCGACTAAGAAACTGTAGATGAACTCCATAACAATTCAAGATCAATTCTTACCAAATGTTTTTCTTATTGTTCGTTAAAATTGCTGCTGTAATAGTGATATGGTCTAAATGAATGGCGTTTTAGGTAATTAAAGAGAGTACTTACAGATATATATATATTTTTCCTCCGTCTGATGGCAGTGTTTTTGAGCTTTTAGTCACAGATGAGGGTAAAGCTGTTGTTTTTTTTAAAGAGCGGATGCTAAAAGCTGTAGTGTTTCCTAAAGGAGTGATCTGCTGTGCCAAACAAATCTCCACAATCTGAGCAATATGTGTCTTGGACCTGATGTATATAGTCAATAACGTTTATCGGAGATGGTGGGGACCCGAAGGGGGAAACCAATTCTCTTTTAAATAGGAAGTGAATTTTGTTGTTTATGTACATGCTGTATATCGGAATTTCATCTGATCCACTGATCTATTAAAATAGGCTCTATTGCTATGAAGGTATGATTTATATTATTAATAATGTTTTTGGTTTTTAAGTGTCAAATTTTGCTTCATTTTGTTCATGTTGGAATTTTCACATTTATTTTGATGTTTCACATTTTTATTTTGAACTTTGTACATTGTTATATTATATTATTAACGACCCATTTTGTGCAATACCCATGTTGTGCAACCCCAGAAGTCTTTAACATCTTGTAATATGAAGGTACTTAGTCACGTCAGGGTTTTTGGAGAGACATGTTCTGGTCTTCTTTTTTTTTTTTAAAGAAAACAAAAAGAAAAAAAAAGAACGGGCACGCGTATAACATACACATGCACTGCAATGGTGTACAGGCCTGTTGACTTGTTCTTCTGTTTTGTGCAAAACTGATTGTACTGCCTTCCTTTAAACTAAAGAATGATTGGTGTGCATGATGAAATCTATGATTTAGGAAAAAAAGAACAGGATTGCCAATAAATAAAGCATTTGAAATTTGAACATTTTAAATTGTTTTTGATATTACAACACTATTATCAGAATCAGAGAGACAGAGACAGAATTGCAATTCTCCACTAGAGGGCAGAAAAACATTACTTTCAACACCTGACTTTTTCAAAGTTCTGGCAAATTCTTCATTTCTTAAGCAGCTTATGAGCAGTTATGCAGAGAAGAATTCAGTGGTTCTTAGTGAAAGACTTTGTAAAAAATCTTATTTTAGAAATACATGTATGTATATGCCTCGATAATTGTTATTTTCTGTCATTTTAGTATCAGTATTTACATTAAAAGCTAGCTACTCATGCAGGTTCGGATCAGAAACATGTCCAAAATAGGTTACAGCACATAATCACTGTTTCAATATATAATTTGTTTTTATGCAGTCAACTTAATTTTTCATATATTTCATAAGGCCTACTTCGTTCATTTCGTCTCTTTTACGAACACATTCCCACTGAGGTAGAGCTGATAGAGAGTGGACGGTAAACTGAGATGACAGTGGCAAAACAAGCCAGTCCTGCAGTCTGATTGGCCGTTACCATGGCAACAGTTGTCAAGGGCTATGCACGCTTGAAGGGCGTACTTTCAAGCCAAAGCTCTGGGCTAAAGTTAGAGTGAGTTTTGCGCGAGACCAGCTGTGCTTCCGATTACGTGGCCCCTCCCGCGGTCAGGCCCCTTTGTTACGCTCGGTATGTCAGTCCAGTGAAAACTAAGCGGAATCGACCGGTTTTAGGAATGAATAGACTAGAAGTCCTTCAACATTTCTTTCATTCCTTAGTCCAGTTCAAGAAAAACAGATATTTCTTAAATACCCAATTTCATCAAGCCGCCAAACAGTTTCCAAGCAGCATTTCATGCGAGGAGGCAATGCACTTCTTGATTGAATCTCTGTCCATCGGTTATTTGTGTCTTCAGTGATATCATGGCTCTTTAAAACCGGATCTTTTAATTTGATAATGGAGTTTGTGGACAAGAGAACCTCTTCAACATAATACAGCAAACAAATCATTAACATCAAGCACTTACTGTTCTTTCAAAAGTCATTATTTCATTTTTTTAAATATTGCTATTTTGACACTTTTGACATAAAGTTGGAAATAAAGTACATAAAAGATTGTGAACACCTATACAACACGTGTGTGTATATATATATATATATATATATATATATATATATATATATATATGTATGTGTGTGTGTGTGTGTGTGTGTGTGTGTTATTGCATTTACATTTCTGCATTTGGCAGACGCTTTTATCCAAAGCTACTTCCATTGCATTCAAGAAACACATTGAATCAGTTCAATGTGTGTGTGTGTGTGTAAGAGAGAGAGCGAGAGCGAGAGATAGATAGATGTACATATACAGTGTATGTATATATATATATATAGATATATAGATAGATAGATAGATTTATACTGAAGTTTACCCTATTATAATTAACTTATTAGTTACAAGCCCAGAAATGTGTCCATTGTCCAGCTGCAATAGAGAAGGACCCTATACTTAAATTTTTTGCTGTATGCTTGGTTTTATGCATTTGTTAGTAATGTTTGCGACAGAAATAATAAACTCTGTTCATTAGAAGTAGGTGTCCACACACTTTTAGCATACATAGTCCATCAAGCATTTCATGATCCAATAGGTTTGTTTTGGGCCTTTATCAATTACACAGAACTGACCGCACATCATAGCTCTGAGGGAATGTTCTCTTCACTTGACCGATTACTTCATCACACTCATGTCATTATGCTTTCAGATATTACACTGGCTATAAAGATGGTCACATCTCTTGGATTCCAATTAAATTCAGGCTAACAAGACACTATTGACTAAAATTTGGCTGCTCGAGCTGTTCTGATGAGAAACATCTGTCTGAAGATTTTTGGGTCACAGTTCTGCAGGGACAGCTGTGCGTTGCATAAGTCTGCCGTTTTGCTCTGAGGTCCTGGGCTCACTCCCTGAGGTCCACTGTGACACTTGCAATTGCCAGCTCAAATCTCTTTTGATTTAAGCCGCCACAGATGCTGGAGAGCACCAGCAGCATACCATCAAAGCCACAGCTGAGATACACTCAACCCACAAACGAATGCAACCTTCCTCAGATGGTTTCCAGTCTCAGCTGTGGCCCCATATTTTTCATTTCCCTTAATGAGAGGGGAGCGAACGGGACACCCCAAGCAGAGATTTTGCACTCTCTATCCAATCATGGTGGGTTGGGGCGGTTGGAGACGCAGATCAGTGATAGTGAACCGTGATCAAACAGTTTGTACGGTAAAGATCCTTTAGAAGTCCACACGTCAGTTTTAGGGTCATAACACTCAAAGCAGTCAGAGTCCTCGATGACATCATGAGCGTTGAGGAAACGTCCTCCGGTCACGTAGAGTTTGTTATTGATGACTGTGGCTGCATGGTGCATCCTTCTCTCGTTCATGTTTGCGCACTTCACAAATTTATTAGCCTTGGTGTCGTAGGCAATCACTCTTCTTGTGTATCCTAAAAATATTGTCAATACACAGCAGTTTAATTAATGTATCAACTCATCAAATGATGCATAATGTTTCATTATTAGATTGTATTGTATGATCCTAGGAAGAGGTAAGAATTTTCCTCTTGAATGATTTCCCCTTAACATTTAATGAATGTTGCTGTATTAAATGAATTATGCTCTGGTTAATCATGACATGAGTTTATTTTTGAGGCTGAGTTATACAATTTTTGTCATTGTATAATAGTGATCTGTGCATTTGGGTTATGTTCTATATTAAAATATTAAAATTTGTTAATGTCATTTAGAGTTAAAAATGTCTTTATTTGGACATATCTCTATGTACGTTTCATCTGTCATTGCTCACTTATTTAACTAAATCAGTGGTTCTCAACCAAGGGGACGGGCCCACTAGGGGGCCTCAACATTTTAAATGATTTAAAATAAGACAAAACAAGCAAAATAAACTAAAACAACTGAAAAACAAGATTTTATTTCTAACCCTCAAAAACTGTTTTTTTCTTTGAAGAACCAGGGTTTCCAATAAATAGAAACATCTAAATATATTAGTTAGCCCAATTTTAAAAGTGTGTTCTATTTTTGTAAATTTCATGTAAATTATTAAAACTCCATGGGCATTTTTATTTATAGCAAAGTTCTGAAATATTACATTGGGTAGAAATTGTGAGTCTGAGATTGCGGACAGGAATATGGTTTATGTAACATTAGCTACACATTATTAGCTGTTTGATAACGTAATCAAGCAAAAAGATAACCGAGGCTAATTACCATATTCACGGTCCACATATACTAAACAAAGCAAGAAAAAACATTTAATAAAGTAATTTTGTTGATCAAAGATGAGTTTTAAGTGATAAAATTACTGACTACAGGGGGATAAAAAAATTAAATGGATAGAAGATTAACATAAATTCATTGTTTAAAAAGAGTGGGAAGACTTCTGGAATCCAGAAATGTAATTATTTTTATTCTAATTATACTTTATAAGTTTCTGTAGATAAAGTTTTGAAAATGGCTAGAAGGCCTTTAAATATTGTTGTGAGCAATGGGGGGCAAAGTCAAAAATGTTAAGAAGCCCTGAATTAAATTGTCAAAATCCGTTAATTTTCAATATTTAATTCAAAAGTCGTACATATATTTACAAAAAGTGTTTTATATTAAGGACTTCTTTTTTTATTGAATAAATTACTAAAACTGATATCAGATGAATTTTTTCATAGAATATTTACTCACCTCCAACAATATAAATCTTGTCTTCAATCACAGCAGCAGGTGCGCAGACGTTCTTCACTGTCCTGGTTTCCAGTCTGGACCACAAGTTGCGGGAGATGTGATAAACCTTGGAGAGATGAGAGGTACTTGTCAAGTGGGATCACACCTTGAGTGAAGCACATGTTATCTTTTCCGAATGATTTTTGTTACCTGTATTAGTCTCACTGGGTTCTGCAAGGCATCCTCGCCTCCAAACACATAAATCCTCTGGTCGTTGGCCGCCACTGCAGGGTGAAGGACTGCTGTGGGCATCGGTGCCATGGCCTCCCATTGATTGAACATGCTGTTGTAGCGCTCTACCGTATTTGAGATCTGCTTATTCGGCCCTATTCCACCAAGAGCAAAGATAAAGTGAAGGTATGAAACGCACTGATGGGCGTACCGTGGCATCAGCATGGGTTCGGCGGTCCTCCACTGGTTTGTCTTCAGTGAGAGGGTGTACACTGTGGCGCTAACCGCACTGTCTCCAGATACCAGACTAAGACTGAGGCCACCCACCACGTACAGAATACTGTGAATACAGACATACGCCGCCTTGTAGAGTCGCAAAGGTAGTTTAGCAAGCCACTGCCAACGTTGTGTCCTTTCGTCATAGAGAAGTGCCTCCCGAGACGTCTGCTCATTGTTTTTGCGGCCTCCAACCGCCACCAGAGTCTCCCGGCACGTGTAGCGACGCGGTGTGGTCCAAAGAGGCTTCAGCTCTCGAGTGCATTTGGCGCTTACGGAAAACATCAGACGCCGCACAGACTCGATGATCTCAGTGCACAGTGTAGACGACTGGACGAGTGGATCATTGGCGATAAACTGGAAGAGGTACGTCGGATGGATGTATCGCAACCGAACCTTCTTGAAGAGGTCGTGAATGGCTCCTCGACGGGAGAAGGGGTCATGGTGGATCCATGCGAGTAACGTTTCAAAAACCTGCTCCTCCTCTGCGCACAGTCGGTCATCTTCCAGGTAGCACATTAACTCGGGAAGGGAAAGTTCACAGAAGTCCTCAGTAGCAGCTACATCTGAGAAACACCGCACGGCCATCTCTTTGGCTCTTTCCTTGAGGCTTTCGCAGTGAAGGATCTCTGAGAGCCTGATCATGCTCAGGCAGTTTTCCGGATTGAGCTGTTCCTGTAGGAAGGTGGAGCAGGCCTCAAAGAGCCTCCCGTATTGCAGCATGGAGGCCGCCTGCATCAGGGGCAGCACAAGCTCCATGGTGATGATGATGGTACCAGTATAGATGTAATCCACAACACATTCAATGACTTCTGATGTGATACCTTTCAGGTCCACTCTAGCCTGGCTGCTCTCCCGAAAGTTGCTGCAGAACATGGCTCGGAAGTATGGACTGCTGGAAACCAAGACGTTCCTGTGGCATGGGATCTCCCTGTCTTCAGTGCACAAGATCACATCGGTAAAGATCTGCTCTTGTCTTAGTATGTTCAACTGAAACAGGAGGTGAGCAGGGAGCTCTTGGTCCTTGAACGGAAAGATCTCTGTTGATGTATTAGCCATGCTGCAAAGGGTAAGGATTGAGAGTTTCATGGCAAATAAACATTACCGTTCAGTCACGATTTCATGGCTATTGTCATGGCCACCACACAACCTATCCTCCCTCCCTTTAAGCTCTCTCTCTCCCCGGATATTCAGCGCCACACCACAGTGTTCTATTCCAGTGTCCCTTAAATCATTTTAATACATTCCCATGTAGCGCTTGGCTACATTTCCAAATCAAAGCTAAGTTTATCATCGCTGTTGTATCACTTGCCAACTGTTTCTGATCCCCTTGGTAGGTTTGCCCTTGACAGCCTAACCGTTTAGACCAGGACATTTCATGGGTCTATTATCAACACTAAGTTGTCTAATCACCCCAGAGACAGCTACTGATTTTATTTCACTTCAGGTCACATGGGCCTGTCTGATGTCTATTTTGGGATGCTAATTGTTTTTTCTTATTACTAATCACCATTCTGAGACACCACAACAAGGCTGAAAGTATTCCCCAAAGAAAAAAGATACCATATCATATTTCAGTGGCACACGTTTAAAAAAAAAAGATAGCTTCAAAATAGACAACAAACTATCAGTTGTGAAAATGGCTGAGTAACAATAACTACAATGAGAGAAGCTCAGGAAATAAGGATTTTAATATAATTCTCTAGTTTATTAAACATATAACTTTGAACTACTTGACATATAAACTAGCATGACAATTCAGGAAAAGCAAATGCCTTATATCAGAACTTGCGATTTGTACATGAGTTCAATCCTGTTTATATTTTTTTAAAGTATCTCTGGAACTCACCTGTTTGTTCTTCACACTCAAGTTCCAATGTGAATTAGATACAGTTCAGCAGGATAAAAGCAAATACATTTCTCCCAAATTTCTCTCTCAAAGTCGACACAGTCAAAAGTGGCATGGAGAAAGACACGAGGTCTCGAGTTTGGAGTTTGCCATGAGGTCGCTGTGTACATTCCAGTTACCTAGAATAGTCTGGAGGGCTGCTGTCCTCCAGGTCTCTCATGTAACCCTCCCCTTGTTTGTTCCCTCAGCAGTGGGCCGTGCACCATGCTTTTTGTGTGTTTACTATGGCAGTGACAGAGAACCCGGCTTATCCGGAGGACATAGGAAGGGGTCGAGGGCTTGTGCACACCCCTTGGCAGGCTTGTGTAACCCAGGAAGCTGGTAAATATAGTGCAGTGCTGATGGCTTGGATGAATGCGGCGAACAGCTGAATCGTTAGGCCCGGTTATCTTGGTTTGTCTCGTTTAAGAAGATAAGGAGAAGACCACAATATTTACCTGCCTACTAAGATGGATACTCATATATGCCTTCCAGCATTTTTGACATGTTCTTTATCTTGTTTTTATGCCATGTTTTATCTACAAGTCTTTCTATTTTGCAGTATCCCTGGGTTCTTGTTAGTTAGTCTTTTTTCAACATTGGTTAGTCTTGTTAAATTGTTAAATTCATCAGTATTTAAACCTCAAGACAAGTTATTGTAAAGCTTGAAATAGTTTGTTTTTCAAGTCAAGTCATGATGTTAGGTTTCTTGGACATAAAGCTTTATTATTATTATTTTTACTTCTTAATTGGGTTATCAATGTATCTATTCTTACAGGCTTTATGTACCAAAATCAAATTAGCAGTAAGAATTGCAACTCTCAACCTGTCTTTTTATATTCTGTAGATGCATTACTGAAAGTCCTATACTGACAGATTAACAAATAATTAATTTTATGAAATTATACTAATGCTTACAATCAATATTTAAGCAACTGATAAAGAGGGCAACGAAAGAAAAAGAAAAAAACATCTCAGATGAGTCAAACCCTGGATACAGGTGCAGATACTCCTTATAGCCCTATCATCAGCTATATGTTGGGAGAAGATGAATTACTGTCATGCTTAGATTGCTGGAGAGGGAAAGAAAAACAGACATGCATCTAGGCAGATAATATGACAGTCCCTAAATTCCATGGAGTCTGGAATGTCAGCAAGGGAGCATCATCCTTAGCAATGCCACCTCTTCCCTGGGATGAAAACAGCTGTGTTTGCTTTGCCTGCTTTCTTACCTAGTGGCATTAACAGGCTCATATATGTGGCTGATGCATCTCAACACAAAACAGCCCCAGTGAAGACTCATCTAGCTTGTAGGGAATGTTTGTATACTTTTTTAACGGGGGAAAAAGAAGAAAAAAAGACTAATAATATGATAACAGCAATTTGCAGTTACATCCAACAAGACAAGTTCGAGCCTGTGAACTTAAAAAACTAAACAATGTGAGGGCAAATAAGTAGAATAATGCGTTATTTATTTACATTTCACTCACTACATTTTAATGCAATGCGTTTTGATGTTTGTTCTGCAGCGAACATATATTTAGGTTATGGCATACATGAGATTACAGTAAAACCCTTATTAGTTAACTAAACAACACGACACCCATTTGTTTTCCCCGGGAAGAACACGCAAAGAACGGAACCCCGAACATACATGACGTCACCCGCTGAGCGGAACTGACGTACATAGCCAGAAGCGTGACGAAGGCTCGCTTAGAGATGCAACAAGGAAGTAGACGTGCGCTGTCAATGCTAAAATAACGTTTATAAAAAAGATATTCAATAGCCCAACGGTGACCTATCGTTGAATAAGTACCGGGAGGGTATAGTCATCTCGGACTTACCCGGAAGCCCGTAAGTATCTGTTTGAATAACCGTGGAGCTCGAGTCCAGCAATGAACACGGACGTTGAATTTCACATCAGGCAGAATTACCCGTGGAACAAACTGCCAGCAAATGTCAAACAGGTACAGTAACACACACACACACACACACATTTGCCGTCACTGCTTGCCCTATCTGCGTAATAATTCACAGCATCAGCATGATTTCCAGATATGCTGTCACTCATCTCATTCATTCACCTGTAAATACACACACACACACACACACACACACACACACACACACACACACACACACACACACACACACACACACACACACACACACACACACACACACACACACACACACACACACACACACACACACACACACACAAAACCGTCTTGTTGTTACTATCATCAGATTCCTCTGCATGACACCTGTCCCTGTGTATCAGATCAAGATGTATAGGAAAGCCAATTATAGACAGTTGAAAGTGTTTTTGTTTTGAAGACAGCTGGAATTGCCCTTTTTGTAAATCTGAATTATTGCATAAGTATCTTCCTGACCCTCTGAATCAATACAATATCAAAGTGCAAAATGTATTAATAATGTTTACTTTTTTTTAAATAACGTTTTTTAGTTTATATTTTCAAATACAAAATGTATTTATGTAATGTGACACATAATTGTAATTTATTTTGCTGTGAACATACTACATATACATTTTATAATGTGTATTCATTGTTTTATTTATTTATTTGTTTGTTTTATTTATTAGTATTTATTGAATTTCTACTTTTTATAGTAGTTCATGGATTTATTTATTAATCAAAATTATATATTTTCACTGCAAAATAAACTAGAATAACATAATTAACGGGATGGAAATCAGAGGGTTAAAATGGAAACAAAATGCTATACAGTAAATGTTTATAATATAGAACATTTGGCTTTGTAGATCATTTTGAAATACATTTTTCATGTGGAAATGGCTTTCATGACTTTCAATGCCATGTATTTCCTTCATATTTAATTCAGATTCACATTCATTGTTAAATTCACATTCTCATAAATAGTCTCAACATGATGCATTTACTGATCATGCATTGACTAAAATATTTTTGTGCTTTCTCTCATATCTGCTTTGCATTTTCTACTTGTCATCTTGCTTAATTTATAGAGTCTTGGAAACTCGCAGCGTGAATATGACAAGCAGGTTCTCCTGTACAGTATCCGAAACCAGCTACGCTTCCGCAATAACCTAGGTAAGCATTAGATCAACTCAAATTTCTCTCTCCACTCTGGCTTCTGTTATCAGATGTAATTACATTGAAATAATGACAGAATCATTGCCCTGATTTAACACTTTTCTTTAACAGTAAGGCATGTGAAGAAGGATGAACGCAAGTATTACGAAGAGCTGTTGAAGTACAGCCGGGAGCATCTGATGCTTTACCCCTACCACCTGTCTGACATCATGGTCAAAGGTCTGCGGGTCACCCCCTTCTCTTACTACATCAGCATCATGGAGGTTTGCTCTTAAACTCTTAAAGTCTTGAACAGTTTGGAAAGCGTTTATTTAACATGTTTTTTTGTACTAATTGTTTGTAAAGAGAGGATAAACAGTAATGGGGAGAATAGGGAGGAGCTGCAAATGATGCTGTACTCAAACCTGAATTGCCCACCTAAGCACCACAGCTTAATGAGTAGGCCACATCTCTAAAGAGTTAATCTAATTTTCACAAACAGCCCTTCCAAAAGATTTAGTCTACAGTTACCACTGATGCTGTGAAACTGTTGCAACATATGGTAGACATGGGCTGCCACCCAAGCGTTTAGTGTTTTACTGATCTAGTATGTAATTGTTTTTCTTCCTCTAATGAGAGAGAAGTATTAACTGTCTACTATTTTATTGTCACTCTTGTTAATGATCATTATAGTACAAGTTCTGCATTCTGACAATTCTCCAGAGAGGTGCTTTTGTTAGTCTGACTTTTGTTTGAGCTTACGAAGATTACTGTAGATGACTCATGCAATGTGTCAGCTTACCATATTTAATTGTATAAAATATCAGTGTCTGCTTTCTGTCTGTGTGACTTAAACAAATTCATTTACCAGAAGTTAGTTTTAGTCTCAGTACGTTTTTAAAAAGGGAAAGAGTCTCATGTCATTTGAAACCTGTATGACATTCTTTCTTACGAGAAACAAAACAAGGTTTTCATGCTGCTCTTTTCTATACAATAAAAGTGTGAGGCTGATGTTTGGTTTGAATCTAAAAATGTAATACTTTTGGAGTTGTTTGGCCATTCATTTACACGACAACAGCTTTTTGTGGGCCTGAATGCAAACGTTTGAAAACAAGATTCAAAGTGTATAATAAAGTGGTTTTAGTCGGATTTCATGGATCTGTGTGAACGGGATCATTTTGACCACATTGTCTTTTCTGCGTGAAAAACGTACAAGAAAAACTCAGTTTTTATTATATAATTGATGTGTAAACATACATTTAGTTTTTTTTTTTTTGCTTTTTTTGCTGTTTTTTTATGTTACCTTGGTTACTGATTTAAGTTGCGCACCTGTTTTTAGTTATGTTGCTTGTTATCTGGTTGAGGATAGGGGAATCAAAATAAATAATTTATTTTTCATTCTCTGTGTCAACCCAGCGGGACAGGCTGTATTTTAAGTCATTTGAAGCTCTGTTTTATATAAGAGCAGATTGGATATTTTGCTGGAAACATTTACTTTTGATCGTCATGGAGGAAAGGTCATATGGGTTTTAAAAGGCACAAGGAAGAGTAAAGGATGACACAATCGTATATATCTTGTTTTGAAACGTCATTTAATTTGATGTACACAACTCAATCTCTTTCCCCTTCATTCAGGACATCATGAACTGTGAGAAGAGTTATGATTCCCTGCCCAACTTCACTGCTGCTGACTGTAAGTTGTTCTCTCTATTTCTGAGCTGAGAATATTTGTTACGGTTGCTGTCTGCTCATGCACAATAACGAGGCCGCAAGCCACTAGAGACGCTTGAACAGTGCCCACTCAAAATGAAGTGCCACAGAGTTATATTTACATATCTTTACCATTTTCCTCCTCAGAGGTGGCATAAATGCATTTACAAAAATTACAAAAATTATGATTAGCGAAATAATATTTAAAAATGTAAAATATATGATTTTAGGAGCGACATTTACATTTTACAATAAGGTAATTAATTTGCTAACATTTGTTAACATTAGTTAATGCTTTAGGTATAATAAATAAATAAAAAATATTTTTACAGCACTGTCTTAATATTAATGTATTAATATACTTCTATTCATGCTGATTTATAACATATTAACTAATGTTCATTTATATTATGACTGAAATGTTAAATTTATGTTTTTTATATGTAGAAATTTATATTTTCCTAGAATAATAAATGCTTTAAGTATTGTTCATTGGTAATGTATGATTCCTAATGCATTAACAAATGTTAACAAATTGAAAATTATTGTAAAACTGTTAACAAGTTGAAACTGTTTGTGAAATAGTCACAATATTTAAAACAAAAAGAACTTACCAATGGTAAAGTAATAGTTAACATTACTCTAGGTAACAGTAAAATCACATTACATAGTGCTAATTTACATTGAATCCGTTCAATCTGTAGTGTTATGTCAAAAATAAGTCCTTCAGATGATTAAATCAGCAATAAATGTAAATTATTAGTAAGTTGTTTTTTTAATTATAAATCAAATATCAAGGAAGTCCGATCAAATTGAATTGTAGTCATAGCACAGAAATCAATAGTTTTGCAGGTTTAAGTGTAAAATACTGTGTAAATAGTCAGACTTCAACATAAAATGTGTTTAGACTTTGTACTATGGTATTGCCTACAGCTAGTTGGATTATGCATCTATGAATATGAGTTTTGAAATCACCACTAAGGAGCAATATAATAGTCTGTAAGCACCCAACAAAAAGAACAATCATCACACACTGTATTATTTTGTAGAAAAGGAAGGCTTTGAATTTTAGAGTATATTATGAAACCCTTACAATTACTCTTGTCATTAATAAAATGTGCTGGCGTATCTATGGGAATTGAAGTCATCACTTTTATGTGAATTGTAGCCACAGATTAAAGTAAATTGTGTTGAAGGATTTATAATGTAACCACTCATATATTTATACGCACTCCTTAGTATCTGGATACAAAATCAATGGCATAATAGCACAACTTTAAACTACGTTATGAAAACTGTATTTGAAACAATAATCGTACACCAGAGCTGGCTGGGCTCCGAGATCTCAGAGAACATGTCTTATGGTTGTGTAGACAGTAGGTAGTCAGCAGGCAATGCATGGGTCTCTCGCTCTAATCTCTTTCTCTGGAGTGAGACTGCTCTACTGCCCTTCACAGCTCACCCCACAGCCTTTGGCAACATGCCTGGCATGACTCGGTCAGGCCTGGCCTTCTCTAATGATCTCTGTGCCCTATGCATGGGGAGGGACAGGCTGCTGAGGCCCCAGGAAGGCAGTGTCTATGGCATAGAGGAATATGTTGAAGTCACCAAGGTTCCTCTGAACCCAAAAGGACAACCATGATGTCCTAACAATTACAAGTGCAAATTAAACGAGGTCCAAATTGTATTGTGATCGTCAAAACGCATTCAGAGATTGTCTCAAATGCATGTAAACCACACTGCAAAGCTAGTGATGAGAGAATCAAACCTTTTTGAAACTTTGAATTAACCAAACCAATATCTTCACAGTTTCAAAGCACTTGAAACGCCGCACGCTGGTCACGCCTGCTTGTCAAAACAGTGTAAATGAACTCTAAATGCATGAAAACGCCTTTTTTCAAAACAATTGCACATTTGCTTGTTATACGGAGATCTTAGTTAATCAGTTCGGTAAGAAACTATTAACTAAGGGGCCATTTACACAACACTGTTCAACTACAGTAATCCCTCGAGATACAAGCATAATCCGTTCCAGGGCGGAGCTCGTAACTTGAATTGTTTGTATCTCGAAACATGTTTTCCCATAAGAAATAATAGAAAACAAATTAATCCGTTCCAGATCCGTCACAACAAAAAAAAACATGTTTTTTATTGGTGTATACACACACAATTATAGTACATGTACAGTGTAAGGATTTGTGTGATATCAAATAAAATGTGGTTTTAACTATACGTTTTTACAGACAGTAGCGGCAGGTGCGGAGGAGGGAGGAAGGGGGTTGGTACACAGACACTTGATTACGTGTCGTATCGTACCTTACACTACATAACTTACGTAAACTTACCAAAACTGAACTTTTTTTTATTTACACTTGTCCATTTTATATTATTGTTTTGCTTTTTTCGATTTGTATTCTTTACTTTTCTTTACTTTTTTCGTCTTTTAACGAAATACCTATTGAGGAAGATAGGTTTCTGTCTCCCATTAAAAAAAGGGTAAGGCACGTGTCGTCAAAAAGTGCCGAAGCACGACCAGAAGACAATTTATCAGGGTATTTCTTTTCAATGAAATCAAAAACCATCTGCCCCATCGCCATCAGTTTCTTAATTTCACTTATAGAAATGTTTTCCACCAGTTCACCCTCCTCTTCCTCCTCACTACTGCTGAGCTCTTGCAGGAGGATTTACGTTCTTGATAGCATCCTTCTGCTTTATTATGGTTCATATCGTGGATGTACTGCCCGCGTGAGTGATCTAGCACGCACCACGCTAATATTTATCCACAATTTCATGCTTCATTTCATTGGTCATCATGCGTTTCTTCTTCTCACTATCATCCTTACTACTCGCTTTCTTAGAGCTCATCGCTATTATGAAGAATAATGTACAAAATAGAGAGAAAATTAGCTACTCACGGGTGACGTATACAGAAGTCAGTGAACACGTGAAGTGAACGTGCATCGGCGTCAGTACGCGTGCTCGTATCTCGAAAATTTACTCGTATCTAGAAGCAAAAATCTGCCTGAAGGCTTGCTCATATCTTGGAATACTCTTATGTAGAGACGCTCACATCTCAAGGTATTACTGTACAACTACAAAAAAAAAACTACAAATGGAAAAATTTTATGCATTTTGGTAGTTCATTTATACGCCAATAGCATTGTGGTCGCCAGAAAAAGCAAACGTTTGGAAATATTTTTGTAATATTTTCTATGTAAATTACAAAAAGGCGAAACTGTGAAACCGGTAACGGCATGCATTTTAAAAAAAAATGCTTATGTGGGATGTCACGTAGTCTTTCTTTACATCATCAACTACTTGCCTTGCTAGCATAATACAGTGTTTTTAGTCGTTTTCGCGGATCCGTGTAAATGGGCATTGTAAATACAATGTAATGCACATGTAAATACACCCTAAAACTCTTCCTTTTTATTACACAAATGTGTCATTAAAAAGGTCTACAAATTTATAAACTTTAAAATAAAAAAGATAAGACACTTTTTTTCTTTATTTGGTTCACAGAGATTATCGCCCACTAGTGGCGACTCATTGAAAATTTTAAACATTTCGAAACAGTTATTATGTAATAAAGCCTTTTTTACTGAAATCATGTGACTTTTGATGTGGCAGTTTGATATGCACTCTGAATCACTGGTCTGAAACAAATGATTGCCTTTGAAGGTTTTGAAACTTCAGGAAGTGTGTTTCAAAAGCGCCCATCGCTCATGTAAATGCATTCTAATCCATTCAGGATAAAATGAAAGGGCTGCCAACTTGCTTGACTTTCCTCTATTGTGCTTTAAATGTACATGCATATACACAAGACTTTACTAGATGCCAACATGCATAAACACAAATCATATGAAGCACAAACATCCAAAGTTCAAATATTGATTCTGCTCAAAATTTCATGTTTATGGAGAGAGAATTGATTTCCAATTCTTTTAACCTGTGTACGGACAATTTTTTATAATTACCTTATTAAATGTGTCTGTGTTGTCTTTTATGTCATATAATTACATTTAACCAATTGCTTCAATAAGTCAAAATACTAGACTGTACCAATACAATTTTATCAACATCAACAAAAGCCCCCTTTACACAGCAAATGTGGAACAGAAGCTGCATCTGTCACAGTATGGGATGTTTTTTTACACAGACTATTTAATGCTGCTCAAATTTCACAATGTAAATAGCCCACATAAAGTTTATAAATTAAAAAATTACCATACAAACAGGAACTCATTACAAGTTAGGACTGCAATATTGTGACAATTTTTTATTGTTGATTATTGATCTTGATATTGTAATTATGATTATCATTGTCAATTACTTTGAATACATAAAATATTGTGTTTGGGGAAATGGCAAACGCTATACATTCTTAAGCACAATAGAAATGTGTGTAATTGGTTAATATGTGTAAAAAGAAATCTGATGCAACGTGAGCAGATCTAAATGTAATGCAGCAATCAAACACGTCTCATTTTAACATTTAATTTTAATTGACAGCTTATTGCAGAATTATTATTACAGCTTATTATTGTTACAGAAATTTAAATTTCCAACCCTAGTGTAAACAGGGTCATAGATTACAGATTAGGTGTCCAAGCAGTAAGTATTTGATATTTATTCACATATTAATTGGTCTAACTGTTGACCTTTCAGGTCTGAGGCTACTTGGGATTGGCAGGAACCAGTACATTGACCTAATGAACCAGTGCAGGTCTTCCAAAGTAAGTTGTTCTTGGTTTTACACCGTAGATTCACAATTAGTCTTGTGGTTAACTTCCATGGAAGCTCTCCTGGGATTTCAACATGGTGTTCGTTAGATGATTCTCAAATCTGGATGGTTTCACGGGTCCCTTTGAAGATGAAAGATCTAATCCATAGAGAGCAGTACTTTGTACACACAGTGATAACCTCACACTGTTGCCTAAGCAGCATCTGTCTGTGACTAGAAATTCTTCCGGAGGAAATCGGCTCGGGATCTCCTGCCAGCGAAACCTGTGGAGATCACAGTAGAGCCCTGGTGGGTGGTACAGACCGGATACATCACTGAGGATGACATCAGGGTAAGACCATGTTTCTTTGGTCTTATTTATAAAATTATATTAGGTGTTTGGAAATGGAAAAAAGGAAAGAATATTACTTCGAAAATAATGGAGTGACTGAGAATAGAACTTAATTATTAATTTAAATTTTTTTTTTGCATGATGAAGCCTCACCATTTACAGTGACATCATTTAAAAAAAAGAGAGATCAGAACAAAGAACCAAATTATTCTCAAAAACTAAATTTTCTCTCATATTTCCTGCATGAAGTTGTCAGATGTCAAAGTGTCTTCTAGTTGTCATTTGAAGGTTTGTAACAAGTGAAATACCTGTGGCCTTTCTTGCTGGGTGATTCCAGATCTGCTCTCCGGCAGAGAAGACGTCCATTGATAAGCTGATAGATTCTGGACCCCAGCTGGCTGGATCAATGGAGTACAACGTGGTTCTGAGTGAGTGTGACTGAGACCGTTTCAGTCTTCTAGGAGCCCAACTTAAGTTAAAACCACTTGAAATACTACAGTGATTAAGCCAGGATATGATCTATCCATGAATTCAATTCAGTGTGTTTTTCCATTAATGTTATGTAGTGATGAATATGAAGAATTGTAATGCCAAATGTGTTTGAAACAAAAAAGCTTGATGAATTGGACTAATTCAACAAGCGTGCGTTCGAAGCCGTTGTTTTTTAAGCCTTGCATTTTTATGGGCTGTTTCAACACCGTTGAATATTTAAGCTGTGAATGTTTCAATTCAAACACATTTTCATTATTAAAACTTCAATAATCCATATTTACCTTTCAGATTTCACTTTCAAAATATTGTCTGTTTAAAAACACAACCTAAAATATTTGATAGGCAATTTTCGGTCCATTTTATTTGCTTTATTTTGCTTTTATCACAAATTGAGTGGTTTTATTTATATATATATATATATATATATATATATATAAATATAAATAAATAAAATTACCATATTTACTACAGTAATGTCTGTAACAGTACAACCTCTAAAGAAATTGTTGTCGCATATGCAAGAAAAGTGCACGTTTAGTCACGTTCTGGAGATCCATGTGCTTATAGATGGTACATTCAGTACAAAACATTTCTATCTATTCATCTTCTAATGTTTTCAGGTTTGTACAACCGGGGCTATATATATCTTGATGTGCCCATATCAGATGACAGCTGTATATCAGGTATGCACTGCAGTTTATCAAATAGGCTTTATTTAAAAGCTCTCTGGTGAGTTTGTATGAAATCCAAAGGCTGTTTGCTTTTGTATGATTCTTCTGAAAGGATCTTTCTCTTTTACCCATCCCAAGTTTCGCTTAGCTTTAGATTGCACGCAATAACAGATGAGAGAACCATTGATCAAAAAGGGATGGTGGGATGATGGTCACAAATCCATTTGGAAAAATAGCAGAGCACATTTAGGGTACATGGCTCATCCACACAACCACTTCTTGGTTTTCATTTTCAGTGCCTCCGCTTGAGGGGTTTGTCATGAACAGAGTCCAGGGTGATTATTTCGAAACGCTTCTCTACAAAATCTTCGTTTCCATCGATGAGCAAACTAATGTGTCGGAGGTACAAATTCAGTTTTCACTTTGCAGTGCACTTGAAATGCCGTCTCGTTTCTTTTCAGTGATTCTGCTTGTCTTTGAGCCTCTCATGCCACTTTTATATTTGTCATTTCAGCTGGCTAATGTACTGGAGATTGACTTGGGCCTGGTGAAGGTACGTGTCGTGCAGGGATGAAAATGGAAGGCCATTTACATGGAATGTTTGATATGAAATGATGCCTTTATAGCTGACTGGGAGGGCGGGGAATCCAGGATGCACCGGTGCTGGAATTACCGCCGTTGCAAGCAAAAAAAAGACAGGCAATTTTCCAAAATCCTTTGGCCTTTTGATGGGTTGTGAAATGAGTCCTTCTTTGAATGTAGGATGCAGACTGAGGAGAATGAAGACTGGACTATTGTGTTCACACATTTCCTTTGTAGCTGTTTAGCCCCATTTCAGTATCTGGCAGAGTGGAAAACAAGTTTATTCATGAGATCTGTCATGAAAACCCATAACTCCATATTAGAAAAGCCAGCACTGACGTGACTCAAAGGACACGATCTTTACCAATGAATTTATTTTACACAGGATGGGTAGTATTCATTTTCATTATCTCTTTGACATTTTGCTAAGACAAATAGAATGAAATGTTTCCTGCACTCATCCCATTAGTGAAAACCTATTCATTTAGTAAATGATGATGACCGAGTTTGTTTGAATAGATCCACTGTGTTTACGTGGCATACACCGTCCCTTTTGATAGTGCTTGTCAACTTGGACAAGCTTGGCTATAGATCTCATTCATGAAACGTGCAATTATTTGTGAAACCAGTCAATGTAGCAATTATATGTAAGAATGGTTTAAGGAACCTTATTCATTGAGGATTTATACAAAATTTCTTTCCGCTCATGATTTATGAATAAAATTAAAATATCAGGATAGAGTGAGATTTTTAATCAACACATCTAAAAATAGAGTGCAGTGATTATTCAGATTCTCATTCTCATCATAATTTACAGCACAATGAAGGAATAGAGTATCATGCTGTATGGAGCCCAAATCCTGACCCACTTTCTCCTGCACCATTCACTTTTTCTCAGAGCCAACAGTGTTATCTTCATATGTGACAGTACTGCAATTTTCTTTTCGGTTCCACTTTACCTAGAACCATTCTGAGTCATGCTTATAGCCATGTATAGAATAACCATTGGAAAAATAAGGGAATATGTATTCATAACCTTAGCTCGGTTGGCCTAGTTGCGAAATGAGTCAGATGCAACAGATTGTACGTTTCTTGTTGTCAGGTGAAAAGGGCAGATGGAAATTGTGTTTTGGCAGGATGTTGCTGTGATAATGTTTATTATTATAAAGCTGTTTGTGATATTGCTATGGATTATTCATGAAGATATGTGGATGCTTTCCAATCGTAATTCAGAGACTGAACATGCTAAAATAGTTTTCAGTAATTATCATTGGTTTGTGTATGAATGCCGAGTTAATGCTGGACTTTTCTCTGTTGTCTTCCAGAATGCAGTGTCCATGTATTGTCGCCTGGGGTTCGCTATCAAAAAGGGTCAGGTGATCAGCCCGGACCAGCTGCACCCCTCGTGGAAGAGTGCCCCTTCGGTCAATAGACTCAAGTATGAAAAGACATTCCTGACACTGATGAATAGGCTTTTAGTGCTGGCTCATGTCTGAGAAAAAACAAAACTGTTGTGGAAACCTTCAGCTCAGCCAGATGGACCATTCACACACATAGAGATTTGATCTGTATGGTTGGTCTTAGTGGCCATTGCACTGTTATGACCAGCTGTGTAGCCCACCAATAATATCTTTTGATAATATGGTCAACAAGGGCAAATAAAAATATCAATTTTCCGATTTATTCCTTCAAATGAAGGAAAAGGAGTTTTAAATAAATATTGATTAATTGAATGCATTTTTAGAGTTTATGCATGAACATTTCTGAAAAGCATTAGCAGAAATTCCCCGCGTCTTCACACAGATGCATACTCTTCCTCTATCACACCTCTATTCATCATTTTATTTATGCATTTATAAAATCTTTAATTTGTTCATTTCTTTGTTTTTTACTTATAATACTATTCTGTTCATAAGTTATTTATTGTTTGATAGTGATGTTAATCTAGTTTGTTTAATAATAAATAAAATAAAACGTTTATAAAAAGATAATGTTAAATAATAATACTTTATAGAAAATAACTAATAGTAGTGTTGTTGTGTTAGTTTTTTAATCTGTAACTATCTGTAATGGCTAAAATATTTGGAAATGTGCAAATGTTGATTTACAGTCATGGGTATTTATGGAATTAGTAAAATACAAAAATTGAATTGAGAGCTTGTGATTCAGAGTCAAATCAAATCAGGAAATCAGGATGGAAACCCAGCCCTAATCGCAAATTGATTTTGTTTTTTTGTTTTTTTCTGGCTGTTAAAAAAAAAAAACTCTCATATTCTCACTTCTAATATGACAAGCAGTTGCTGTGTGTGAACGTCCTTTTAGTCTGGTGTTTTTTTTTATTTAACATTGTTTGACAGGGGCACTATGGACCCTCAGAAGATGCTGCTATCATGGGAGGGTGGCAGTCCAGTGATGGAGGCAGGTTCCTCAGCCACTGATACAGACACCACCAGCCTAGAGGACCAGGGTGAGAGCACAACAGCATTTATTAAATTACATCCAAACAGCTTTCCACTCGTCTGTTAGACATTAACTCACTCTACTGCAGTGTATTATTAAACATTAGTCTGGCTCCAATCGATACATAAATCATAATAATGAGGATGAATTGAATGTGATTTTCCCTATCCTCCAGACACAGCAAGTGTGAGCAGTCTAAGTATTCCAGCAGCCCCGACTAAGAGGATCGCCTTCCTGTTTGACTCCACCCTCACCGCCTTCCTCATGATGGGCAATCTCTCCCCCGTTAGTGTCTCATTCACAGATTTTATGATTTCTATTTTACTGTTTTTTTAAGCTGCTTTACAAGAGTTGTACCAGTACTAAAATTATGACCAATAATTATTTGTACATTATGTACAACCGTTAAATTGACGATATAAACATTTTTGTACCATTTATTTTTTGTAAATGATGAATAAAACGTTGAATAAAAATAGCGATGTAAACGATGAACAAAAACTAAACGTTGAAAATCAATTGTTTTAGATGGTACAAGTGAATTTAGGCGTCACAACATTATAATGTACAGTGTTAATGTAATAATTTAACAGTGTTATTGATTAACTTTAAGTGGATGTTAGATGACGGCGTTGTAAAAATAGGGAAAAGCCGAATGCACAATTATAGAGGCAATATTGACTATCGAATAGCACATTTTTAAAACTTTAATATCGGCTGATATCTGATCCAGCACTGAACATATAGTTGCTTTTATAGTATCGTGACACAAATTCATCTGTCACTTGATAGAAGCAGCAAAAAAGACAGATGCCAGAATGAATAGGTTGTGTTTCATGCCCTTTATACTTGAAAACCTTGAACAAAACTACTCAAGATAAAGAAAAACACCCAGAATACTTTAAATAGGAGTTCACTTGCAACAAGGACAAAACACGATTTGTGTCTTCCACAATGCGTTTAGTGTGATGAATTATTGCCTGCCGAAAGCATGAAACCTTCGAAACTCAATTTTGTACACTAAACAATTTTAGTACTATGTTATGTCACCACTTGAACTGGACTGTAAAAACTGGAACCTGAAGTTAAACCAGCCGAGAATCTAATTTATTTAACTTAGAGGAGGATTCAAACTCAAGTATTTTCTAAAGTTGTGTGAAATTTAACTGTTATCAAAGAGGTTTTGTATATCATTTATAAATACCGGGTTGTCATGTGCTTCTTTTCATCTCAGAACTTGAAGAGCCACGCTGTGACGATGTTTGAGGTGGGGAAATTGTCTGATGAGACCCTGGACAGTTTTCTCATGGAATTGGAGAAGGTAATACCCTTATTATTGGATATAAAAGAGGCTGAGGGACTCACAGTGGACAGACAATCTCCGTCTCTGTGCTTGTATTGAAATAGAAAGGGGCTACCGCCAGGGGCTGATTATACAACACACACACTCACATTTTTCACTCACATCTCTTGCACACACAAAAGCATAAAGGCTGTTGGATTTCTCCCTTAATATCTCGCCAAACTTTAGTTATTCTTTTCTTGTTTGCACATGTTCTCATACTCAAACATATAATGACTGTTTTTGTGTTGACAAGGATGCTTTTATGTTATAAGGTGGAGAGCACCGCTGAAGGAGAGGCTCAGAGATATTTTGACCATGCGCTGACCCTCAGGAACACAATACTTTTTCTGCGCTACAACAAAGATCTCACGCCTGATCAGGGCCCTGATTTACCAAATATAGGTATGTGTCCGTACCTGAAGGCTTGAATGTGCTAAACCTGGATGATAAATATTTATGTTGTTCAATATTATATTGAATTCAATTCCACCCACCAAGGCCTTCTGAATGGTTCAGGAATGTTTACGGATGCATTTTTAAGAATGCAATCCAGTGCAATGGATGAATTAATGAACAATTATACAAAATGTATATGCAGCATAAAAATATTGTAATATATAAAAATTATATTGTATTATTGCAGATAAATTTTTGTTCATTTAGTTAAAAACGAACTATGTTTCAATGTGTGAAACATGGGTTGATTAATTCTGCATTTTGTATTTTAGCATTGGCATCTGATTAAATATTTTCTCTTTTTTCATTTTCATTAAAATTAGCAAACAGAGCAAACACAAATACATGTACATTAAAGTATACAGTAATCCCTCGCCACTTTTCTGTTCAAGTTTCGCGGCCTCAAATTCAAAAATACCGCCATATCGGTAGCCGTATTGCGGAAAGCAGCGTTGTTTTATTGTGATGCGAGAGAAACGGTTTCCCAGGATGCCAGACACTTTGTACACACCCACGGCACTCAGACAAGACACGTGATTGGTTCCCGGCGCGAGATCGACGAATGAGAGCACGAGTGGATGAATCCCGTGAGCTGATTGGCTGGTCCTACTTCGCGGATTTTCACCTATCGCAGGGGGTTCCGGCCCACATTAACCGCAATAAATGAGGGCTCAATGTACATTATAGTATAAATATTCAGAATGCCATTTGTGTGTGTGTATAAATATATGTATACATTATTTATTTATATATATATATATAAAAAGAAAATGTGTATGTGTGTATATATATATATATATATGTCTATATTAACCTTGGCAAATATTTTATTACACTTCTAATGATATATGGGACATACTGACATGATGTTTTATTCTGATGGGTAACAATTATCATTGTCCTGATTTAAACTGTATCCCTGTATGATCTTGATTGAATTAAAATCTTTTAATAATGGAATTAACAAGACCACGCATGTTCACACATTCTGGTTGGCACTAATGCATGTATGTGTTTCTCATCAGGCCTGCCGCTGGACCTCCTTCGCTGTGAAAGCCTGCTGGGATTGGACCCTGCCACCTGCAGCCGTGTTTTGAACAAGAACTACAAACTGCTAGTTTCCATGGCGCCACTCAGCAACGAGATCCGGCCAATCAGCAGCTGCACGCCTCAGGTAGCCCCAGCTCTCCCAGGAGACTGTAGTCAGACCCATAGAGAGGGATGTGCGATCACTGGGACTTACAAGACTGTGCGTGCGCTCAGTGAGCAGTCAGATCCCTGTACTCTTGAGAGTATGATTCAAGCTAAATAGGTCTTTCTTTGCCTCTGGGTTTCTTTACAAAAGTTGCACGTTGTATAAAACGCTACCCACCGACTACGTCTCCGCATTTCCATAATGTTCTTTGCTGTTTAGATGTCTTTCATTTTGAACAGCACAAATAAGGTCAGCATTTGGCCTGGGGATAAGTTTCGGTGTGTATTTAGAATAACTTCACTTCACATTATATGTTTTGTCACTAGGTTGGTTGGAAGTTGGGCATGCATAATAGAATATTTTTTTGTGTCTGATCCGTTTCTTTCAGCATATTGGTCCAGCCATTCCTGAGGTCAGCTCCATCTGGTTCAAACTGTATCTGTATTCTGTCACTGGTCACGGCCCTCCTTCGCTGCTGCTCTCCAAGGGTTCCAGGCTCCGGAAGCTTCCAGATATCTTCCAGGTCAGTCTCAGCATTCAAATATTTATTTAAATTTTCTTTTTACTTTATTGTGCACTCAAATGTAATTGGAGTCTTATTGTGTTCATTTTAAATATTTAAATGCATTTATTTAAATGCTTTTTAAATACCGGTAAATGTATTTGGTTCATTGACAAATAAAGCTTCAAAAAAGTAAAAAAAAAGTTCAAACCCTGATGTAATGCATATTACAATGTGTTTAAAATTGCAGGTCCTCTGGATGATGAATTTACTGTTATTACCTTGTCAATTCATAATAAAAAAGAAACTTGTTTGCAGTTGCGCCACCCTGACATTTGAGAATATACAAATGGCTTCTTTTTTTTTTACACTGGACAGTTGCACCACCTGACTTTTTGGGCAATGAAGATAACAAAACATAAAATATGTATTATTTAAATAATACAAACTAAATAGGTTTTAGGCATTTGGACACAAAAATATGCATGTCATGTCATGATCCATTCATATCCTTTTTTTTCTCTTTCATCACTTATACATTAAGAAAAAAGAGAAAAGTTTCAATTACAAAAAAAAGTACACCCACTACCATTCAAAAGTTTGTGGTTATTTCACTTTTTTTTTTTTTGAGGGATGTTTCTTATGCACGCCAAGTCTGCATTTATTTGATAAAATTCGTGAAATATTATTACAATTTAACATACCTGTTTTCTATTTTAAAATGTTATTTATTCATGTGATGGCAAAGCTGAATTTTCTGTGTCATTACTCCACTGAATGAAATGAAAGCATTTGATGAATGAAAGATGAATGAAAGCATTCTGATATGCTGATTTGGTCAAATATTTCAGTGTTGAAGACTGATCAATGTTTATGTGAAAAAGGTGATTTTCTTTGAAAAATAGAAAATTAAAAAGAACATTCTTTTGTGTAGATGTCTTTACTGCTAAGTAAAATAATAATTAGAAATAATGGTAGTGTGTAATGTACAAATGCAAATATAAACACATTTTATATTTAGTTATTATGTTATTTTATAATTGCAAATTTAAAAAATTTGGAAAATGTAATTCCAAGTAAAACATTTTTTATTTTTTTTTACATCTTTTATAAGTGAAATAATTCTTACATTTTCATCTGGCATGTTACTTCAGGCCTATGATCGACTGCTTGTTACATCATGGGGTCATGACCCCGGGGTGGTCCCAACATCCAACGTGCTAACAATGTTGAATGATGCCCTGACTCACTCTGCTGTGCTCATTCAGGTAATGAAATTAAACCCTGAGCACCCAACATATTCATATACCTACTATATAACATATTTTTGTATCCAAGTTATATCAGCATTTTTCACTCTTTTCAGGGTCATGGAATGCATGGACATGGTGAGACTGTCCATGTCCCCTTCCCATTTGACGACGAAGACCTAAAAGCAGGTAAACTCGCTGTAATCTAATACACACAACGGCCCAAAACAGTATTTGGACACTAAATCTATTCTAAATACCCTAAATCATTCACTAGTCTGAATGTTATTAGTCAAACCTACAAGAAGTGTTGTGTTCAAATACTTTTACGGTCACTAAAGATGCGTCTTTGTGCTTCATTTGAGAACTCTGAATAGCCGAGCCGTTCTAACTGACCGCTCTGATTTGTGTTGCCTCTCCCAGAGTTCTCATATTCCAATATGTGTGCACACAAAGCCCTTAAGATCCTGCGGGACAAAGTGGATCTGGAGCACCAGTGTGGCTACATAACCATGCTCAACCACAACAACAGACATCGCAGACGACCCAGTGACGCCGACGGTGGGGCTAAGAGCCTTTTCTGATTTCAAACTGCCCATTTAACCAATCTCTGAAAGGCCTGATAAAGAAAAGCCCCTACGCTGATCATTAGCCACTACGGGCTGTATTGATAAAAGCTGCAATTAGATTAGAATGAGAACAACCGGTTCAAGCTATCACTAGTGTGTTTTATTAGAGCAGGTCTCTAATACAATTAATGTTTTAATTGCAGTCCACATGTTTGATTACATCACTAATCAGAGTGCAACCTGAACGCTACCTTCAGGGGCACAAAAGGACATTCACTCTCTTTGCTTTCCTCAGGTGACCCTGATCTTAGCGGAGTGCTTGATGCCAACGGAAGCAATGAGTCTTTCGAGTTGGTTACAGAGGAGAATAATGGAGAAGGCAGCAAGAAACAGGGAACAGAAGGTAGGTGTTTTTTAACTGATTGCCAGACCAGCCCTTTTTTATTTTTTTTTAGAAAACATGCCAGAATGTGTTAAACTAAGCTGAGAGTACTAGTGGGAAATGCTGATCGATAAATGAGGTGCTCAAAAAATTACGTTTGCTCACTCTCCTAGGATCGTCCAGTGAGGATGAATGGGTTCCTCTGGAGCTTTGCTTTGGGATGCCTCTTTTTAGCTCTGAGCTAAACCGCAAAGTGTGTCAGAGGATCGTCTCCCACAAACTCTGCAGCAAAGACAGGTAACAAACCTGAACAAATGTCCCTTTTTTCTTTACTGTGCCTAAAGGCGTTTAAATCTACTGTTTCTGGCTGAGCACATTTAACTCGAACACATTCGTAACTCGAATTGCTTGTATCTAGATTCATATTTTTCCATAAGAAATAATGGAAAACAAATTAATCCATTCCAGATCCGTAACAATGGAAAAAAATTTTTTTTTTATTGGTATAGACCAGGGGTCGGGAACCTATGGCTCTTTTGATGGCTGCATATCGCTCTTTTGACTCCGCTAATTCCGCGTTCGGAGGACAGGCAGATCGCGTCGCAGATTGGTACGCAGACACTTGAGTCCGTGTCGTAACTTACACGAACACTACATAACTTACGTAAACTTAAATTAACATAACTGAACTTAGCTTACGTATTTTTTTTTTTTACTTTTCTGTTATTGTTTTGCTTTTTTTCTATTTGTTTTTTTACCTTTTCTTACCTTTTTCGCCCGACTACCCTCACTTTCACTTTCACTTGCCTCAGACCTTTTAAGAAAATACCTATCGAGGGAGATTTGTTTCTGTCTCCCATTAAAAAAAGGGTAAGGCACGTGTCGTCAATAAGCGCCGAAGCACGACCAGAAGACAATTTCGAAGGGTGTTTCTTTTCAATGAAATTAGAAACCTTCTGCCACATAGCGATCAGTTTCTTAATTTCACTTGTAGAAATGTTTTCCTCCGGTTCACCCTCCTCCTCCTCACTGCTGATCTCTTGCAACACCTGCGTATGTTCATCATCTGCAGCTTGATCAACTCCTCAGTTGACAGTTCCTCCTGATGCTCCTGCGTGCTAGATCACTCACGCGGGCACCACGCTCATATTTATCCACAATTTCATGCTTCATTTCCATGGTCGTCATGCGTTTCTTTTTCTCACTATCATCTTTACCACTCACTTTCTTAGAACTCATCGCTATTATGAAGAATAATGCACAAAATAGAAAGAAAATCAGCAACTCGCGGGCAATGCGTACAGAAGTCAGCGAACACGGGAAGTGAGCGTGCATCGGCATCGGCGGCAGTACGCATGCTCGTATCTAGAAGCAAAAATCTGCCCGAAGGTTTGCTTGTATCTTGGTACTCATATGTAGAGACGCTCATATCTCGAGGTATTACTCTATTTTGGTACGGGGATATAATTAAATAATAACGAATGACCTCATCATTTGAAGTTTGTTCAAACGATGGTTTGTTGAGCTTTAATTATAATTAAAGATGCTGAGACTCTACCATGCTATAAATAAACATGATATTTTAAAATACCAATGTCAATGTGTGTATTCCACGAAGAAGAAAAAATCCACTTTTGCCATGTTTAATTATTATCACTACCATTTTTCGATTATCATCCCAACTATTCTGACAGATAACACCAAAATAGGTGGTGTGAGAAATCACACCTGGCCTCTGTGACAGTCTGCGACTGACCTGTGCTTTTTTAATCAGAAACTGTCTGCTTGCATTATGACATATTGAATAAATCCATTAACAATGCTAATTATATGCATGTTAAGAATATATATTAAGAATATTTAAGCAGTGTTAAGCATATTTAATAGTGTTAATTTTGGCAGCCTTAATTACAACAGATATGGTAAATCATACTCTTTCTTTTGCAGTCTTCAAGAGTTACTACATTCCAGTCGAAAATTGGCATTAAAGGTTCTCAGTTTTGTTCATTCATTCCAGGTAAATCTTCACTGCTTTTTTATTTTTTATTGTTCCTAACATATTGTGCATTTAGTGCACGGCAGCAGTGCTAATTTCAAAGATTTCATTCAGCTGTATTAGATAGTTGTGGAAAACCTGGAAGTATCATGGAGTTTTAAAATTGCAATTTCCATCAGAAACTTAATGAAATCTTACAAAGGCATGGAAATTTCTATATTGAATATACGTTTTTCTAGACAACCTGCTGGTCACCGGCATAAGGTATGTTTTGCATGCTGAGACCAGTTTGCTTGAGAACAGCATTACTATGTTGATCCAGAACTATACCAGCTCTAACCGGCATAAACCAGCCTGGACCAACATGAAATTCATGATGCTTTATGCTGGATGTTTTTCGCTGGGTATGCTGTATAATATTTCATCAGCTAGAAATTGCTCTTTGGGAGTGCAATCTCTATAAAGATGGGTAAGAAGTGTGAGGACTCCAGGTATTTTTTCACTGTCGGATGTTCTTGGTATGTGTGATGAGTTTGCTATTTTTTACTGTCCCTCTCAGGAAGGGAAACAGCCTGCGGACCCTGACAGTGGGGTCTCGGGTCCCCTGTGTCAGCCTCCGGCAGAGTCTGGCGTCCCCCTCCCTGCGATCAACCTGCTCTTCAAGGACGGCGAGCTGAAGGAATGGAGCGGCCGAGCTCCACCCACCCTACACATCTCTGCCCCACAGAGAGATCAGCCCACATAAAATGCCACTCTCCAAAATAAGCCTGTTTAGATTCCCACCATACTCCACTCACTTATGTCACGAGTTACCATGTTACCCGTGGCACTCAATCACACACAGTCATCAAGTGCTGCCGCCACCCGTCACATCTGGATGCGAGCGTCCAGAGTAACTCTAAAATCCCAATGGGTTCAATCACGTCTCTCTCACCCACCGTCACACAGTTACAAAATAGAAAAGCTATTTACAAATGATCCTATATTGACCTTTTAATATGTATATAGACTTTGCTTGAAAAACATAGGACCAATCCTGGGGTTGAATAAATTCACCCTGCTCGTGTTGTCATGTTTTGTGACCTGATGCATGATATCACTACACAAAATCTCAGAAACTACTTGACTGAGGGTTTGAAAACATGATGTTGAGGTTTACTTTTTGCACAAAGCCTGTGGGTGACATTCAGGTTTAATTGATTTATTTTTTGTTGTAAATCAAGACATTTATTGGGTCTTGATTAGTCTTTTCGGTTGTTGAGTCGTATTCCAGATGAAAAACCCGTCTCTTGATTCTGCTTCGCAGAGGAGCATTTCAGCTTCACTGAGACCAAAGACCAACTTGTTTTTTATGTTGATTTTTAGCGTTATTTTACTTTCTTGCTGCCTTATTTGCTTTGTGCCCAGTAAACTGTTCTATCACCAAATGCATTTATTCCACTTGGCCAGTTCGAACACGTTCAATTTGTCTAGCTCAGGCACACAAACCTGCAATTAGTGACAACAAGGTCATTGAACATCCATCAGTACTTAGATGTGTTGAATATCAATATAGGTTTAGAGTTTATTGTGCGATTATGCAGTAACACAGCATTAAACCCCCCCTCGGTGGCCTGACCTTTTTCCTCATGCCTTTACTGAGGGTGCTGCCAGTGTTTCCCTAATCAAACCTTATAGTGGTTTATGACGATGAAGACCGATTAGAGATATTGATGCTGCATGATGAGTGTGTAGAGTCGTTGTGTATATTGTGCGCCGTTCTCTCCTCATCTCTTTATTTCCCCTGTCCATTCCTTTCTGCATCGATACAATGCAAAACAACACCAGCCCCATGCCTGGTCCTGTTCCAGTGTTAAGGAAAAAAATAATCGATAGTTTTATAAAGTCACCCTGCATTTTAAAAACTCTCTGTTGTAGTGTACTTGATGGGACTGTGATCATCCTCATGTAATTAAATGGGTACAGAAGTTACATTTTCCTCTCTCACTCCAACCCATTCTCCAAAATATATGTCATAACAAATGAATATGTAAAAAGTATATGAAAGTACTAATAAATATGTTACAAAAACCCCAATTTCAAGTGTTAGCATGAGCTCTTTCATTTAGAAAGCTGTTTTCTTTAGGTTGTTTGGCTACAGGCAGGCAGGCCGGCTCCCTGGTGACTGTAATTACTATAGCAACTCAAATTCAGGGTGTCACCAGGGGGCAGTGAGGCCCTAAAATGGGGCACATCATCATAGGAATAGCACAAGCCAGCAGAAGGGGGGAAAAAGCATCTAATGATGCCTGTCAACAGTTTGTGTTGAACTGTTCTGTATTTTCCATCCTACAGTATGTGCGCGGCCAGTGTATGTAGTGGTTTTACTTTTTGTCATTAATTTTATAATTAATCTTCTTGTAACTTAATAATTGAAATGGCTTTTATCTGGAGACTTGCTCTTTAAAACTAGGTCAGTAACTGAAGTCAGAAACTTTCAATATTTCAATAAATATGTGAATGGAAGGAAATTTGACACAGCAGGTGTCTACACCATCCATATGATTGCAGATGAGCTTGCAATCTATAAAACTTTCGCATGGAGAAATACACACTTGTATAAAAGGAATATGCACATGTGCTTTTTTCTATCCTTTCATATTTCTAAGCAGTGCATGAAAAGCAAAACCTGGCACTATCCACATTAATAACTGTATCTTGATGTTGTTCGATGTAAACTGATGAAAAATGATTCAGCGAGTGAGTGAATCACAAACCATTTCGGATCATTTTGTAAACCTGTTTTATTCTAAATCACAAATGCCATCATTGCTGAAATATTGTAAATACATTACCACATTTACATTTATGCATTTGGCTGATGCTTTCATCCAAAGCGACATGCATTGCATTCAAGAAACACATTGACATCAGTTCTTGCTTTCCCTGGGAATCGAACCCATGACCTTAGCATTGTAAACGCTTTGGTCTACTGTAAACAGGTTAACACTAAAGCTGTAAACTATCTCTTTGCCAAAAAAAAATTTCAATAAAAAATGTTTAGTAATGCCCATTTTTATGATCAAAAATGACTATATGTAGGTAATTTTTGAGTACATAGCATAAGTTCGTTTCTGTGGGTCCTCTGATCTGATTGAAATGCGGTTGATAAAGCTTCTGTATCATATTAATAATTGTTCTTGATGGTGTCTGTCGTGTAATGCTTTTCCCAGCAATGTCTCTTTAAATGAGGGAGCGCGTGTCAGTGAGACTGTGGTTGGTTTTCTTCAGCTCTGCCTGTTAGTTTAGTTCGCATTTCTGATGGACCCGAGCAACACACAGCAGTTGCAGTTCAAAACATCAGGAACATTTTGAGCATTCGCTGCACGGGACAGTTGCGGTGTGTGCCTTTCTCTATTCATTTCAACGAGCTTTCGATGCAGAACTTTCTGCTTGGAAACATCAGGTGTGATAGGACTACCGAATAACTACCACGAACCCTCGGATGCGCATGCTTGATGTGATCCATCTGATCCCAAACACTAACACGCAACTCTTCTTATATAAAGTACTTTGTTTTCGGTTGGGACTGTGATGCGCGCGGATCCGGCAAACGCAGCTTTAGTGAGCATCGCCGCGAATCCACTTCCAGATGTCCGTGTCTCTCTGCTCGTAACAGGTGGAGCTCGTTTCACTCCATCTGTCCGCTGCTGAAGTGGCATATATGGGCAATCAGGTTGACAAACTGTCACACCTAAGTTACGCCGAAGTTCCCACGGCCGACCCTAACGGACTGGACGCGGAGGAAGACGGTCCGCGGATCGGGGTCTCGTACATTTTCGCCACCGACGACGACGAGCTGGACGATAATCATCAACACGTCGAAGGACCGGAGCAGAAGGAGGAAGAGAAGCACCTCAACGAGCTGGACTGCGCGGTTTACCACCGAGACGAGTGCATTTATGAAAAAAGTGGCAACACTAGGGAACTGGAGACGTTTAGCCCGGAGAATTTATTGAATAAATGTAAGCCCGGAGACCTTCTGGAGTTCTTGTCCGCCGGTCAGTACCCGCACTGGGCCGTGTACGTCGGGGACTTTCAGGTGGTGCACCTGCACCGGGCGGAGGTCAAGAACAGTTTTCTGACTGATGCTAGTCAGGGCAGGAGGGGCAGGGTCGTTAACGAGCTGTACAAATTCAAACCCCTGAGTCCCGACATGGTGGTGCAGAACGCTATGGAGCAGGTGGGAGCGAAAGACAGGGAATTAAGTTGGAGAAACTCGGAGTGTTTCGCCGCCTGGTGCAAATTCGGTAAACGGGAGTTCAAGATGGGAGTGGAGATACGGATAGGAAAACAGCCGTACAGATTAAAGCTCCTTTTGCCGGACAAACAGTTTCATGTGCTGGAGTTTCAGAGTTTAGAGGATTTGATCATGGAGAAGAGGAGAAATGATCAGATCGGTAAAGCGGCTGTTATACAGGAGTTGGCGCATCATTTAAGCAATGGCGGAAGTGAAGCGAACGTTCATTGACATGCAACAGGTAGCGGAGAGAAATGTATCCCCAAAATTTCATATCCGTGAACCAGAACGTTTCCCTGCAAAATCAAAAGAAATTAAGATTTTTTCTTTCTTTCTGTTTTTGCTTAAAGAACTGTTTAAGGGCATATTGTGATTGGTCAGTATACCAGTGACGCTCAACTCTACGATACAGTAGCTCTTCATCATATCACTGCGCCGCTCCCATAGATGTTCTACCATGTTAGGCACTATATCTTCTAGCGGAAGGATTTCACAAACAATTTGCTTAATAAAATACGTTTCAATAAAAATTGTCCCCTTAGTACATTTAATTTTTTCGCAATCATCTTTATAAAACAGGACCATGTTGTATGGCGAATATAGCAATAGATAAATGGATCCACTGAAGCGTCCTTATATTGACGATTCTTTATTTGTTGAGATGTTTTGCATTGTGACTTATTGTGTTGCATTCTTTTCATGCCAGTTACACACATTTCCTTTTAAATTCTCATTTATGAAATGGATTGTTATAAACTAATTAGTGTGATGTGATCAAATTGACACCTTTAATTTTATAATGATTTTATAAATGAAAATAATGTGAATAGTAGCTTAAAAGTAAATCAGTTTGAATTATGGCAGTGAGAATTATCTTAGAAGTAATGTTACACTGCAAAACATCTTAATGTTCCTCATTTACTTTTAGTATATTTCATTTTGGGGCTTTTGTGAGACATGACATCCCATATTATGACGCCAGATTATGTTAGAAAATGCTCACAATCAGTCATTAAATATTTTAAGTCAGATGCTATTGGCTCTCAAGTCGTAAGCTGTTCTTTATAATGTATAATCAAACACTCTGTGAGTTGCAAAATAGCCATAAATCATCAACTGTGGACCGTAAAAGCAGGGTAGGTGATTTTGGGCGGGTTGAAAGTTTCTTCACATCTTGATAGCAATCCCTAAATTACGTGGATTAAATATATATACATGTATACATATTACATGCTGATGACGTGATGTCAGCGTGAGCAGAGTGTGCAGAGATATGGAAATGCATATGGTGATTGGCAGGCAGGACATATCCTCATTACATCACTTCACATCGTTACCTCATTCTGAGAACTATGATTGGACGAATATTTTATGGTCCTACGCCTTCCAGATATGGTACATATATAGATAGAAATACATTTATACCACTTAACTTAGTGATTGGCATCAGGATGCAAAGAGACTTTCAACCTGCATAAAAAAATATGTTTCTGGAACAAATCACCTACCCGGCCTAAATTAACATTTTCTTTTTGACATTACTTTACAGATCTCATTTTTCCATCTGTGTTTATATTTTTTGAAAATTTTTTTAATTATCAGGGGCCACTTAATATAATGGGACTGGAAGGCTGCAGGTGTAAACAAGAGCTTGTTTTTAACAAACCTGATAGAAATCATTTGATGTAGTGTTTTAATATTCAGCAAATGCTTTAATCCAGAGCCTCTTCAATACCCTGCAAACTCTCCACGACTTTCATTTGCAAGGCTGCCAAAGTTGGCTTACCTTCTAATTGTCCTCCCACTTGTGAAGTTTACAATTTTCTCTGAGTGTGTGAATTGAATTAGTGATGTGAGGCTGTAGTAAAGAAGCTGAAAAACTGGATTAAAAAAATGTAGCCAAGGCATAAAATGCCACATCTCCGTTTCGACACTCAGTAATAAGAGCCCTAACAAATGCCACAGGCTGTAGTTCATAGCAGTGAGCCGTTCAGTCGTGAGATCATGAGATGTTGATCGGGCAATTGCCTCGTCCAAACTAGACTTTGACCTCATGGGAAAACATCAGGTGGTCAAATCTGAAGTGCATGGACTATCAAAACACAGTGAATTATGACTCTATACAGTAGCCGTGCCTTTGAGATACGCCACAGATGGCGTGTTTTGTTAGAGGAGGAAAGGGTGTTTTATGATTTGAGCCCAATCGCACTGCCACAGGTCCACACTCAGTAAACATGAGATGCTGGGAAACAAGGAAGTAATTACAACTGCCATACTGTGAGTGAGTAATGGCTGCCCACAAAGGCAACAAGACAGTCTTTGTGAATCATTGGAAAGCCAACACTATTGCCAGCTTGAGACAACAGCCCCCTAATGAGCACTTAGTCTGTGATGTTTTAAATGTGATCTGACTCAGTGACACTGCTCTTTGTGCTGTGAGTACAGGTTTCTGCTTGGTCCCTTCAGCTACTTGCTGTTTCAGTCATAGAGTTGTTTTCGGGTTTGTCGAGCTAAAAACCAGAATAGAATTAGCTTTAGAAATTCCTGAGGAAACCCATGGCAACCTCCTGGGTTGCCCAAAGCATTGACCTCATGATTAAACAGCTCTATTGCTTTGGACTATGCAAGTGTGATAATGCACGGCTTTCGGGTTTTACAGAAATCTTCAAATATTTTTGAACGAAAAGCAATTTTAAGCAGTTATCAGTGACATTCATCAAATTCCAGTAACATGCGTCATAGCTCCATGGATTCACTTATTTAAAAATTGTAAATACAGTGGAATCTGGTTATCTCGACAGCCTTGGGGGTTGCAAAAAAGCATTGAGATAACCAATGATCGAGATAACCAACAGCCAATATGCCGATTTATTTGATGAAGCGATCGGCATGCTATAAAAAAAAAAAAAATATATATATATATATATATATATATATATATATATATATATATATATAGATATACACTGTATATGTTTGCTAACAACAAAAGGTATATGTGCACCAACTAACAGCAGAGATTTACCAGTATACAATAAAAAACACCTTTGATTCTCGATATAAACCTTTAATTATATTCTCCAACATTGTAAACACAATGATCGTTCACAGCGTAAACAGTCACAACACACATAAACACATTCGCTCATAACAGTCATTTCGCTCTGACACAGTTCTGATAGTATTGCACACACGGTTACTATGGTTTCTTTAGAAACTCTAAAATGCTTTGTTGCTTTTTGTCTTTAACGGTCTGCTTGAAAACAAATGCTTCTATCAGTAACGACGTCTTTGTCGATGTCAATGTAATCTGGGAATTCCTGGACAGTGATGCTAACTCCTGTAAGGCTTGATTTTTCCGCCACTTCCGCAAGTTCTTCTGCGGCTGCACGGCACTGTGAGTGAAGCGTCACTTACAGAGCGACCATTTGGACCGCGATCCACGTGCAACGCAAACTCAACGCATGGGCAGTAAACTTGGTACCATCATTAGTCACGGGATAACCATGTGAAGTGGCGAATTTGTCCCTCTTTTGTGCTCGAGATATCAGGGTCCGGCAACATAAAAGAATCAACATAACCGATAAGAAAATGCTAAGACAAATAGGGAGTTTGGCGGTTCCCCTTCAAAAACGTCAACATAATGGGGTTGACGAGTTAACCGAGGTCGAGATAAGTGGACTCCACTGTAATTTAGAAAGTATGCTAATGACATCCATCAAATCCCAGTGTCCTTATCATAGCTGCATATATCCTCTAATAATAATAAAAACTATTTAAAAAAATAAAATAATAAACAATTTAGTAGTCAAAGAATTCAGAAAAACAAATAAGTATCAAAATAATTTAAAGAGTATTCAAGTGACATTCATCAAATCCCAGTCTTCTTATTGTAGCTGCATATTTTCACCAATAAAACAATAAATATTAATATAATGTTTAAAAAGAGCATTGACACTCATCAAATCCATTGTCCTTATCATAGCCGGATTCTGCCAGACTTTTACATCACATGGCGGGGGTTGAGGTGAAGTTCATTGTGAAGTTCATTTATTAGTGATTAAATGGATTACCAACTTTATCAAACGTGCTTATTTAACCACATCAAAACCTTTCCTTGCTTCTCATTATCTCATTATCATAGACTCTTCACACCTGAGTCATTATGTAAATCTACTTTATGGTGTAATGGCTGAAGCGTTCAATAGACTTTCATAATAATATTTAATTAATTTTATAAATGTAGTCACAGTTTTCTTGCAAATTACCATGGAAGTTAAAAGCGTGTCCTTTAATGATATACCTTTGATATCCTCAGGGCTTAGGAAAATGCTTTTTTAAATCATTCTTAAATTATGCTAATTATGCTCATATTGGAGATTAAGCCTGATCCAGCTTTTTTTTAACCCAATTTATAACACTACAGCCTCTCTTTCAGTGGCATAACAGTCATTTCAGTTTTAACATAACATAAGCAGGAAGGAAGTTGCTTGCTGTCAATTTCCTGTTGCAAAGAGGCAGAAATGAAGCAGCAATAAGGCGTTAAAATTAAGTTTAAGGCCTGTTTTGGGGGCGTTTTTGTGTAAGTGTGAGATTATTTTAAAAAATGTTTAAAAAATATACAAAATTACAATGTCTTGACAGAATATTCCCCCATTTGTATTTCCAATCTGTAAATTTCCGCCCTCACTAACACATTTATGGACCAAAACGTTTATTTCTCTGAAATGAAAACACATTCCCCCTTACAAAAGTACCTTTCCAATCTCAGTTAATTCTTTGTACATAGTCTCAAACAGCCGTGGATCTTCTCGGGCCTGTCTGCTTGAGCGTCACGCATTTACATTTGGAATTTTTACCCATTCTTCAATGCAAATTTGTTCTGCTAGATTAGACGAGAGCGTCGGTGGACAGTAATTGTCGAGTCATACCAAATATTTTCAATTGGATTCAAGCCTGGCTCCAGCCGCAGCAATTCCAGAACTCAAACCCTTTTTTCCCAAGCCATCCTTTTGTCCTTTTTGTTGTGTTCTTTGTGTCATTGTCCTGATGGAAAATCAATCTTCACCCTAGACGCAGATCTCTAACTGAATCTGAGGTTCTCCTATACTGGTGAAAATCAACTCCTCAGCGTGATACTGTGAGGAGCATTTGGCTTTTGCCAAATATAACGCTTCGCTCTCAGGCCAAAGAGATCAATTTAGTCTCATCAGTCCACAAATTTGGCTTCGAAAAGTTTTGAGATGTCAAAAGTCCAAACTACTCCGTTGTGGAAAAAAAGTGCAATTTAGTATACTTTTATAAAGTGTACTTATTACACAAATAATATACTTTAAAGGAACACACTTAAATGTGGATTAAATGTAATGTTTTCGACTAGCTAAATGCAAATTACATGTAATTGATTTCAACTGTGTCAAAGATTAAGTTCATATTAAATGTTAAACTTTTGAGTGATTCTTGGGGTGTTGTGTACAAAATCGTTGGTATAACCTGCACCCATAAATTTCAAACTTCGAATGTTGCTCGCATGACGTCAATTATCCATAAGTGTTCAGGCTCGGTACACAGTGCTTGTGCCCGAAATTCAGGTGTTGATCATCGGATGAGAAGAGAAGAACACGCCCTCTTGGCAGCACAGCCAATCACGTCGTCTTGCATGATTGACAGGTCAGACAGCCCATCAGCGCCAGCTGTCAGAGTGATAGTACAAGGGCTAGAGACAACAACGCTCGCAAGAAAGAAAAACAGAAAGAAAATACAGCAAAAAAAAAAAACCTTACATCCTTAGGGACGTAACAAATATATTGAAATATTATTACGTGTAAAAAATGTGTGATATAGCCCACACGCCCCTGCGGGGTTTGTAAAATCTGGTGTAACCTGCGGGTTATATGCGGGAAAACACGGTAGTGTCTTTAAAATACAAGGAGTTATTGTGAACTAATATACTTTAATGTCAGATGACAACACTATTATGGTGTGGCTGTAGAAAGAAATTCGCACAACCAATGAGAATTCAAAGGAACAGGTTTTAATCATAATCATGAGTTCTGTTCTTCTCCAACTTCATCTCAAAGTTTCAATGGCACTGTTTTAGTTGAGAACTTATGCAATCAACACTGCAACACTTTACAATGTTTAAAAGAGAAGTATAAGTAATGGTGGAGATTCTGATTCAACACAGTGAGTCAAACTGAATCTGACCCCCATTTACAAATCCTTTCCCGTGGCCTCATGGGACAGTAAAGTGTCCATCACATACACACTTCAGAATCTCGCCGAAAGTATAGGTGATCCGGATGCTTTTTTTCCTTCTCTTTTATTTGTACAGTGAATTCAGACATACTTCTTTTGTCACATACTGTTTTTCACCTACTATATAGTAGTGAACTATGTGATTTCAGATGCAGCCTCTCTTTATGAGTGAGTCATTTAAACATTCATTCAACCCATTCCTTCAAAAAAGAAACAAGTGACTGTCTTTATGTGTAACATTCAATAATTTTCTATGACATTGCGTTGTGTATAAATATCATGCATTTTCACACATTGTCATGAATCATCACGACAAACGACACTGTTTTTTCCTCATTTAAAAGGCTTTACTATATTTTTGACAAGACCTCTAATTCTTTCTTGCTATGCCTTGAAATAGACCATCTGACATTTCTATATGAACTAGTGATTGCAACATAGAATAAATATTCCATGTTAAAACAGTATTTTATTTAAACTAATTATAATACCCCAGAGTTGTGATAAGTGTTGCATAAGATTCCAACATGTCACATAACTACCCAATGAAATAAATAAACATTCAATCACCTTTTTTGCATTTATAATTTAGCATTTTATAAGAAATTCAAAAAACAGTGTTTGAGCTTATTTTATTTTGTATTTAATTATTACTTATTCTGCCATATGTAAGACTTGAAAAGCATGTCATGAAACAATTTTGTCAGCCTATGTAGTAAAATTAACTTTTACCCACTGTCTGTGTTTGGCTTTGAACAGCCTAGAAAGAGGGAAAGCCTGTTTGACTATTTATCTTATTTCTCCCAAAGAAAAACCTATTTGATCAGCAACATGAAAGCTATCATAGAGGAACATGGAAGCCACTACTGGACTCATGAAATATTGTTTTTCCCTGTCTTAGAAAAACCACATCAATCCATTTTTTATAAAGGTAGATTGAATTCCTGCATGGTAGACATATGAAAGAGTGCCGATATGTTCTTGAAAGCTTTAAAAGGTTTTAGAGTTTGTCCTTTAGAACTGCCATTTAAACATCGTAATGACACTGAATTAAACGATTAAATTACTTCTAAAGCTGCTGATAATTAATAAAGGGCCTGAGGCGTAATTCGTTTTTTTTTTTTTTTTTTTGCCAAACTCACCTATCAATCATCCAGACTCCAAGAGACATATTTTCATTCTGGATATGTAATGAACTCACACGGATGTATTTGGATCACTTTTAGTTTGAGTACCTGCTGGTTTAATCAAAGCAATGGAAATTCCAGGACTTCAAGAGGCCTCATTGTGATGCCGGGCACCATCGAAACACTAGGTGCACAATGAAAAGACGCTGCATGTGGTGCTGATAGATTGAGCGCCTTATGCTAATTTGATGTTGATTTTTCTCTTTTTATTTTGAGACAACCATGATATGTCTGAAAATACAAGAGATTAACACATCAGTCTTATCAGATGCCCTTGTCAGCATTGTGTTTGGATGCATTAAGTATTCCATACTGATGCATATTTCATTCAGATATTTGTTGAATTATTGTTAGAGGTACTTCATGTAATTGCTTTTAATGCATTTATAAAAGGACATTAGGACATGAATTAAAATGACTAAAAGCTAAAAGAGTTAAATGACTAATCTAGATTCTAGATGCAGTGGCCTTCAAAAGCTCATGGGGTATAAATTCACACTTTCAAAACCGACAGTGAAGACATTTCTATTGTTACAAAATATTTCTGCTTTATAGAAATGCTATATTCGCTAAAGAATCCTGGAAAAAGAAGTATCACATTTCCTCTGAGATATTTAGCAGCACAACTGTTTTCAGCATTGATAATAGTAAGAAATGTTTCTTAATCAGCATATTATGATTTCTTAAAATCATGTGACGCACGTATTGATTTTTCTGTTGTAAATCGTTTGCTGTAGTTGATCCTGGAACAACATTCCTTTCAGAAAATGTAATCCGATGCTACCCCCTAAAACTAACCACACCAAAAACGTATCCCTAAAATCAGAGGGAAAGGATAAGTGAATAACACTAATGCACCTAAAACTGTTTATCAGCCTAAACTTGAAATAAACCTTAAACTTGTCCCTCAAATCTGATTGTTCTTCCAGCCAGGACTTGCTTAGACCTATTTGTAGTTATCCAGGAAACCCACTAATGTTTCGATTGTGAAAATATTGCACGTCCCTAGCTATTACACATTACTTTCTGATCAACTGAGTACTTTTGAACAGCAGCCTAATGTATTTGCGAACGCGCTTAAATGTGTTGGGAATAATCAACGCTTCTTTCTGTGTGTTGAGGCAGGAATTGGTTATGCATTAATACATTTAAGAGAAAGAGTGTGTCTTGACGTCTGCATCATGCAGATAAGTGCTGTGGAGGACTGGCCTTCTCTTTCATTAGAGTACTCTCACTTCGCTTGTCTGACTCATAAAAGCTCCTCCAACCCAAACCTCGATCATTTATAATAGTACACCTTTACAACCAAGAAGACCCAACCGTGGGTGAGTTAAAAGTTTTATGACAAAGAAGTAAATGACTTGAGGAGGGTAATTGGTAAAGAATGTATTCTGCTCAACTTAAGAGCTCCTGCTGTGCACGTAAGTGCTGTGAACGTAAGTACATTTAAACAAGGGCGATGGAGGCCACTAAGTGGGTTCGAAACACACCAAGAAATGCAAGAAATGCTCATGCTGCATAACAGAAAATGGGAACAGCGTCTGTCCTAGTCCTACGACACTTTATGGATCATCATGTATGCATACTTCATAGATATAGTAAATTTGATATACTGGAGGAAAAACAATAACAGCACTCACATATAACGAAGATGACTTATGGCAAGAAAGTAACAGAGAAGAGCTCTTTAAGTTTTATAACCACTGACAAATAGATAATATTACATTTACATTTACATTTACTCATTTAGCAGACGCTTTTATCCAAAGCGACTTACAATTTGAGGAATATAGAAGCAATTTGTCCAAAGGATACAAAAACACATAAGAGCGCTTACAATACAAAGTTTCAAACATTCTGAATACAAGTAGCACAAGCATGGGGAGTAGAGAAAAGGGAAAAAGTTTTTTTTTTTTTTTTTTGTGAGTGCATGTGTGTGTCATGTTAGGTGCTCATGGAAGAGATGCGTTTTTAGTAGTTTTTTAAACCTCGACAGGGAATCTGCATTCCGGATGAGGGCAGGGAGTGTGTTCCACCAGCCAGGGGTGGTGAATGAAAATGTTCTTGTGATCGTTCTTTTTCCTCTCTGTGATGGAACCACGAGTCGCCGCTCGTTGATCGATCGAAGGTTTCTGGTCGGTGTGTAGAGTTGTACCAATGAGTGGAAGTATGAAGGTGCTGAGTTTGTGTAAGTTTTGTATGCAAGAGTCAGTGCTTTGAATTTGATGCGTGCTGCGAGAGGGAGCCAGTGTAGTGAGATGAAGAGTGGTGTGACATGAGACCTTTTCGGTTGGTTGAAGACCAGACGAGCTGCTGCATTCTGGATCAGTTGCAGGGGTTTGATTGCATTTGCAGGAAGCCTAACCAGAAGAGCGTTGCAGTAGTCCAGTCTGGAAATGACCATGGCCTGCACCAGAAGTTGCGTAGCTTGCTCAGTGAGGAATGGCCTGATCCTTCTAATGTTGTACAGTGCAAACCTGCATGATCGAGCCGTCTTTGCAATGTGGTCCTTGAAAGTCAGCTGGTCCTCAAAGATCACTCCAAGATTTCTGACAGACTTTCACGTTCTGGATAGTGAAATCATGCTGTCGGGTTGGATCGGCAGGAAAGACTAAAAGCTCTGTCTTTGCCAGGTTGAGCTGCAGATGATGCTCTTTCATCCATAAGACTTTAATAATATTAGACTTTAATCAATTCACTATAAACAATATAACAAAAAGTCTTTTTTCCCATTAATTTTGTTGTAAATTTTTGCATATTTTGTGTTGTATAAATTGTGTAAAAGTGTAAGTATATTTTTTCTGCACAACAAAAATAGAATATTTGATGACTGAATAAGTGCAATTCACCTTTACTCCACAAGGTGACAATGATGAATTAACGTTTCACTCAAAGTTACCACAGGCAGAAAACAAAAGAATAGGCAGTATCATCAGCAAAACTTGAAAAGACTCAACGATTTACTGCAGACCAAGTACTGGAACACAATCGAATATGAGTGTCACTGTCACTTGATGGTGGATCGGGCGAAGAAGCTGTCAATGATCAAAATGGTGATTTTGAAGATGTTGACAATGATAGTTTGAGATCGCAAATATGTGCCAGATGCTGAATGTCCCAAGAAATGAGCTCTGGCGAGGACAGTGATGATGGTATGAAGCATCTGCTCAAATTTAACTATTCCAAACTCTAATATCAGGAGATTTTCGTATTATTTCAACAGGTAGTGTAAGTAAGATATAGATCCAGGTAGCTAAAGACCTGAATATGTAATAATGATTGACGAAACATTGACGCATTTAAGAGTTGAAGGAGAAAATTTCCCTTTATCTATTAACAAATAGAACCCATTATTAGTTTATGTGGATAATGTTTTTAAAACACTTACTCGCGTGCAATAGCGAGCCTTTGATACGTTTTCTATACAGTGACCATAGTCAATAATAACAGTAGATGTTTATTGACAAGACTCAGAAAAAACGATCATTTTGGATAAAGGGTCGGAAATAATTTTTCCACATATGAATTAGCTTTTTTTGTGTGAGTTGAAGAAGTTAACATCATAATGAATTAATAATTTAAAAAAATTATATGTCATGACGCCTTTAGTATTCAATATAATATAAAACGTTTCAATCTGTTACAGGCATTGCTGAGCAAAAGGACACAATGGTCAAATATAATATTGCACTTTTTTCAAAAATGATAGTTTACATCATGTTTTCCCCAAAATGCTATATATTTAAAAAAACACATAAAATTTCATTTTAAGCCATTTTTTATTGAAGTTCTTAAAAATGATGGCTTCTGTCATATCTCTTAAATCAATTCATAATCATGTTTGAAGAACTATCCCTTTACCTTAAAGATTTTTTTTTATGTTTACAAACACGCCGTCGCAAGGACATTTCTGATGCTTAGCAATCATAACAACATTTGACATGCACTCTTGAGTAGGATGGTGGGAAATGAGGCCCATTTAGATGCCACCATGTTTAAAGGGAGATTAAATGGTTGCCAAGATACAAAAACCTGTCTGACACCAAACATCTGAGAATGTAAGTGAAAAAGCTTTATTTGGGCAATGGAGAAATGCCAATAGTCACATACTCCAGGCTCTAATCAAGCCTTCACTGATGTATGAATTCACTGGGTAATCTGCTTTGCATTTAATTACATGGTTCCAGTAAATTGGAACATATTCTCCCTCCACAGCTTGTTTCTTAGTCATTTGTTTCACACTTGCCTCAATAACAGAATGAATGGAGAAGTAGCATAAATGTTGATGTTTGAACACTGTTAAAATAAATTCTTAAATCAAACGGTAAGCTACATGCGCCATTGAGTTTGCTTTTTCTAGTCTAATTTCAAACTTAGTTGTTCAATTAAGCCCAAGCAAGATCACAAGAATGCTGCTTGTCTGAAAAATCAGCCCAGCTGTGGAAGTAGTCACAGTCCTGCTGATGGTTCAAACCAACAGCAGTGTGATATTGCTTTCATAGGCCCACAACAGTTCAATAAACAAGACATTATTATTACGTATCTTTATTTTAGGCACAACACTGACAGTTACTTTGTCTAATTTTGCTCCATCAATGAAAATAGTTCTAAACAAAGAACCATAGCTATATAAAGGTCTGATATTAACGTCTACACCAACAGACGATGACGTAAACGCTCTATTTATTATAAGCGAACCCTTTAAAGTATCATCCAAATGATGATATGTCTCCACCCAAAGTTGCAAATGTAACTTGTGAGCAAAATTGGAATATTGCATTAAATATTTGCAAATAAAGCGCTGTCTCCATCCCATGTGTTCAAGATGTGTAGCTCAAACAGTATTGTCGCTTGCAATGCCAAGGTCATGATTTGGATTCCCAGGGAAAGCAAGAACTGATTAGAATGTCAATGTGAACCTTGAATGTGTTGTAAGTCGCTTTGGATAAAAGTGTCTACCAAATGCAGAAATGTAAAATGTAACTAAATTAGCACTTCCGCTGAACTTGGTGCAAAATATCTGTAATAAAACTATATGTTATCAAACTAGCTGGTGTGCGATGCGGAGAACACTCAGAGGCAGCAGCGGAATCCAATGGAACTTCTTTATTAACAAGCAGCGAAAAAAGGAGACTTTAAATAGAAACGAAAGCGGCACTCAGTTAGTGCAAAAACTAGGAAACATGGAAATTACCCCGAACACAGAGAGCTGGCATACACACACAACACAACGTGAAACAATTTCAACGATCGACAAGGACATGGGAATACGAGAGGGTATTTATATCAAACACGGGATGAGAACCAGCTGACAAGACTTAGGTCAGTGATTAGACACGGACAGGAGCATGAAGGACCTGGAAGATACATAAAAGGGACCCGGATGTGAACAACGAGACACGACTGTGACACTATAAAAACACTGAGATGCACTTTGTGCATTAGGCCTAAAACCGATCTGCTAGTTAGTCCAGTTATCCAATCACATCCTCTGTTATTAGACAAATGTGTTTCCATTGTAGTTTGTGTCTGCAAGTCTTCTTATCAAATACAATACCAATTTAATTGAGTACATGTGTTTTTTTATGCACATTTTTTAAATTTATACCAACTTAGTATTTCCATCCCAAAATTCGAATAAAATAGGTGGATGCAAACATGGTTTATGTTTTTATTGTTCATCAGTGGCGAAAAATTTTTCCGAAAGTGATTTCAGTCATATTGTTCTGTATCGTTATTATTATAGCTGTGGTGTGGTCTTCCATATTGTTATAGAATTATTACAATTATTAAAACTTTATAGTTGTCGCCCTTGGTGTGAATGGCCCTTAACACCATGTCTACAATGGACACACACTTGTAAATGTTCCAAATCTATTTGTAGTTATTTGAAACCAACGTTAAAAACAGAGCGCAATAAACGTTTACTGTCGACACTGTGGTGTGTAGACCGTATTACTGATTATAATAGGTTCTCTCTGCTCTTGATTTGGAAAGCTGGCAATTTAGAACATTCACATGATGCGTCCAGTGACACTGATGGTCTATCCATTGCAGACAGTTTCACCCATTACATTCTATTATCTTTTTGATGCAGTGTGACATGTCTAATTAGACAGGATGTGATGTTTCCTCGACGAATTGATTGAATGACTAATTGATTGAATTACTCATTCATAAAGACAATCGCTTGTTTACTGGTGTAATAATGTAATTTGCAGAAAGAGTTACTGAATGCACAAAAACTAGTAGAGTTATAAAAAGAGTAAAAATAACAGAACTAGAGACGCTATTTTAAAAGGGTCTGTTTGGACACTTTTTGATGTTAAAATCTTTCTATAGTTATTCTAATGAACTACACCTGTGTTTACGTTCATAGGACACTTCGGGGAAACTGACTTCATCCTTCATCCTATTAAAAATAATAGGAATATATTTGGTTCTGAGAATGGTCTTGCTAGCATTATTTATTTTCAGATGCCACTTGGTATATCAAATGCAAATCAAACAAGTGTCTGAATACATTCTGTGATTGCTTTATTTCCATTTGCAAACAAGATGCTTAATATCAGGTCTAATACCAAGCAATGTGCAAGCTACTTTCACTGTTTTATCCTGTCTGGCTTTGTTTGTTTAGCTGTCATGTTACTTTCTGAGTGCTCTTACTCAAGAGCTGGTACTGCAGACTACCTGAATGACCAGCAAATGCTGAATAAGACATTCCTCAGTTATACCAATTGCAAAATCTCTGTTAGTTTAGAGATTGTATTTGTTGCTGGTTCTGCAGGTTAGGCCTGAATGGTCTGATCACTGCTCCTGTTCATTTTCCCATGGGCCGCCTGAATGATTAATTCACAGCGGCTCGCTGGTGCCGAGCGGTGATTTCCATGGACGCATTTTAAGTACATCAATATTTGGAGCACTGAATACAGGAAGCTCAGGGTCAGAACTATCAGAGCGGAACGTTAATTTCACATCCCAGCCTCCTCCATGTGCCCAATCATGTCAAGAGAAACTCATGTGGGGGAAACCATAAAGCTTCATATCTAATATCAAGTCTAATATCAACTAGCAAAACACTCTCGCCCAAAGAAACAGAACGATACCGGGGGGTTTTAAAAAGCCATTTAGCTTTGTTGAAAGAACAGACTGTTTGATATTACTGTCAGGAGTGACACTGCAGGCATCTGTTCAAGATGTATCATTTTCAGTAACAGTGTAGACATGTAGTTGTCCCAAAGAGTATTTGGACTCTTAACCGACACAAATATATAAGGGGTTTTCTTCACTTCAACAACTGGTTGATTTCCATTGACATTAACAGATGATCAAATCAAATCTTTTTGGAAACTTTTTACAGGGCCTTCCTATTTTCAAATGCTTTTTAAGTCAGGGTTCTGTCACTTCGGTCTTGTTTTCTAGAGTTTTGGTGAAAGAACTCTGACACTGCCCTTATGTCGTGTCTTTGTGGGCTCTCTTGTCTGTGTAGTGTCTTGTGTGCGAGTCGTGATTGTCAGATCCCGAGACTTTGGATTGAATTGATCAGTTTGAACTGATCAATTCCGATCAGTCTTAGTGTTGTGTCGGGATTCGGACAATCATGACACGTGTGTTCGTCCTTGTCATGAGCGCACGGGACGAGTGTTTGCTCGAGCTTTGTTCGAGCTGGGCTCTCTTGTCTGTGTGCATTGTTGAAAGCACGGGGTTCATGTTTACATTGGCCGCGTGCTTTCATGTTGTGTCTCGTGTCGCGCGCAATTTGTGTTTCAACCAGCTGCGCGCTGTCTCTTGTTTCTCGTGGACACGCGGCTATTCGCATTGCCTGTGTGTTCATATATTATCATTGTGTAACCCCGCCCGTCTTGTTCCCCTGTTATACTTTGATTTGCCCCAGATGTTACCGGTCAATTATCCTTCCTCCTGTGTCTATTTAATCCCTTCATATTTGCTGTCCTGTGTGGCGTCGTTGTTGTTCCTTTGTCTTTGTCCCGTGCCTTTGGATATTTTCATGTCCAGTCCTTTCCAGTCCAGTCCAGTTGGTCCAGTTATGTTTTTCCCCTTCAGGGCAGTTTTTGTTTGAGTTTTTGTTTTGTTTTATTGTTTAAATAAAGCCTTCCACCGAGCAAAGTGAGTCCTCAATTCCTTCCTTCTGCAAAACCTGACACTTTAATTATAGTCTTTATTATTTTTATTGTGGGCCATTTCCAATCAAGCTGTAATTTTGTCATATTATGAAAAAAGTCTGAAAATATTTAAGATAAACAAAATGTTACCTAGGAAATTAGCTTTAGCAAGACAAATTATACTTCTAGAGCAAAACCTGTATTTAAAGTCCATAAACGATCTTTGCCCTGAGAGCACATCTCTTAGGAGATAGCGAGTGTGAAGCACCTCTTGGTTTGATGCTAACTTGGAGACAGAGATGAGAGTGATCCACTCAAAGCTCTGCAGCAGCTGTTTGAAGCCTCCAGTTCACCCAAAGGGTGAAGGACCTTCAGTCAACACAGGTGAAGGGAATTGTGGGATACAGAGCTTTGGACACTGTCAGACATCAATGAACACCTGTTGTGTACTGTGGTCCAGTTGAAAAGTATTGTGGGACATGAGAGAGTAATCTAGATTTGACACAAGCACTATTTCTCAGCGTATTAAAGAAATCTCCAAAATCAACCAAGCTTATGGAAATTGAGAATTTCTGTGGTTAGTTATTTGTTATTTTTGTTATATAATTTGTATGATGTGTTATATATAAATAACAAATAACTAACCACATAAATTCTTGCATTCCATAAGCTTGGTTGATTTTGGAGATTTCTTTCTTTCGATATGGCCAGCAGCCATATCGCCCTGTAGCCTAAGACTGGTTGCCCACTGAAGCTAAGCAGGGTTGAGCCTGGTTTGTACCTGGATGGGAGACCTCCTGGGAATGACTAGGTTGCTGCTGGAAGTGGTGTTAGGAGGCCAGCAGGGGGTGCTCACCCTGCGGTCTGTGTGGGTCCTAACGCCCCAGTATAGTGACGGGGACACTGTACTGCAACAAGCACCGTCCTTCAGATGAGACGTTAAACCGAGGTCCTGACTCTCTGTGGTCATTAAAAATCCCAAGGATGTCCTTCGCAAGAGTAGGGGTGTAACCCCGGCATCCCTGGCCAAATCTGCCCGTTGGCCTTGGTCCATCATGGCCCCCTAATCACCCCCCTACATTAATTGGCTTCATTGCTCTGTCTCCTCTCCTTAGCTGGTGTGTGGTGAGCGTTCTGGCACAGGTTGCTGTCTCATCATCCAGGTGGATGCTGCACACCGGCGGTTGAGGAGATTCCCCCCCTCCCAAGCGCTATATAAATGTAACTTATTATTATTATTATTATTATTATTATTATTATTATTATTATTATTATTTATTATTATTATTATTATTATTATTATTAATATACTGAGAAAAATGAAAAATATTTATTTATATCATGGCAGTTTCTTTGCTTGTGATAAGCCTTTTTTGTTGCTGTTTTTATAGCATCTTCTGACTGAAAGGATGATTCACATTAAGAATTTCTCACTCTCCCTTCCTCCAGACAGCTCCTTTTATCTGTAACCTCAATGATACAAATCCACTTTTGACCAACGTTCCATAGTTTACTCATATAAAATTATTCTGTCATGATTTACTTGGACGATGTTCAAACCCATGACCTGTATGTGTGACAAAAAGTCTAAGCTGTTTGTTGCCATAAGTGGCGTTTGCTCTGGGCAGTTATAGGAACTTGCCTCCAGGGTGATCCACCAAGAACTAAACGTTCCTCTAGGGCAGTGGTTCTCAAATAGTGGGGCGCGCTCCCTTGGGGGGGGGGGGGGGCGCGGAGCGATGCCAGGGGGAGGGGGGGCGCGCGTGACCCTGGAGTACATGCTTTTTTAGCCAGGGAGTTTCTTGCATTGAACAAGAGCAGCATATATGAAGTTCAGATAACCGTCCCCTCATCCTTTGACGTGTACGATCACACCGGTGTTCATATGTGTCACGTGATCAACAGCTCAATTCACACATGTTTTCACGCGTTATCTGGCACTAATCCAAAAAAGACGCGCTCAGAGCTTGTGAAACAACAATTCAGTGTTTTCAACCACATAAGGTTTCTTTTAGGTTTCAACAAGTTGAGCCAACAAGTTGGTGACTATTTTGAATAAAAAAGAAAAAACTAAATAAATGTATTAATCCATTATACAGCGCTTTTTGTGACTGGTGTGTCACGTGACAAGCATGACGCGTTGCCATGGAAACCATAAGGCGAACGTTCCAAAATGAGGGAGGGGGGGGTGAAATGGGGGGCGTGACAGAAAATAATTGAGAAGCACTGCTCTAGGGTAATTTTCATGGTTGCGTTCATATTCGCAAGTGGCGTACAGCGACGTCAGATTGTAAGATCTCATGGATTTATGAATCTTCCCAATCTACTGACATTTGTTATGACATCTGCTTCAAATGCTACAGTGCTCAGATAACTAAATTTACATGATAAAGTAAATCCAGTTCACAAGCTAATTACTCTTACACAGCGCTGCCATAGAAAAAGCATAGACATGTACAGAGCTATCGCTAAAGCGAAAGTTAAAAGGGAAGTTGTCGGGGCTAAAGAGATCTTTTGATTATGTTTGCTTGTTTTGACACTCTGATTAATGAAATTTTCTAGACAGCACCATGGGTCATGTAGTTTTCAACTGATATTATCAATTAACAACCGTATAGTTCACAGTAAGGCTGTCTTTATAAGTTCCCTTTTGGAACTTGACGATTGCAATCTGTTGTGTTGGTTCATACTGTGACGTAACAGCTAATTTTGTCCCCAAAAGGCGATTTTATAACTAAAATCATTCTCAGTGCCTGCGGTGCGAATACACCAAAAAACGAGTCCTTCTGCCAATAGTTATAGGAACTTTAAAAAGGTTGCACCAACAATTGTTTGGATGTTATCATTCACTGAAAAGCTTACCAGCAGCCATAGCTCTCAAGTCTTTTTTTTTTTCTATTCTTATAACTGTCGTGTGACATCTGAAGATTTATAGCACGAGTCATATAGACTACTTCTATGATTTGTTAAGGACAAACACTGGTCAACATTCACTTTTTGGTGTTCCACAAAAATCCTGCGGTTTTTATTTTTAATTTTGAGGTGAACTTTTGAAATTTAGGCACTGATATTTCTTCATGCGTACTTCCTGATGTGCTTTTACAGTGAACTTAATAAATTTGCTTTTGCACCATGACATTTACCACATGTAACATTCATTATGTGCAACTGAAAATACTTACTGTGAAGAAAAAAAACAGATGAGGTCTAGTTTGAATGAGAAATACATGTTTACCTTCTTTATCGCTGGCTCTGTTCATGCCAAAGTATTTTTGTCTCCTATATGCTAGCATATTCTACAGAACTGCTCTGTGTAAGGCATTGACATGTAAAAAGCTATCTGAGCTTCTTATAATTACAGCCTGACAGCACACAGAGTCTCCACAAAGGTCTAATAATCAGACGGAGATGATCAGAACCATGGTCTGTGCCTCTGAAAAGCAGCACTGCTGAAATGTAATTAAAGTAGCCCAGCTTCTCCTGCAGGCGATCATGCATACCACTCTTCTTACCAGTTGACGTGTGAATCTCACGCTGTTACACATCTCTATGGGTCACGGCTTTTTATGCAGCCTCGGTTTGTTCATCTATAAAAAACATTCTATATGGTCTCTGATTACCGGTATGTGATGTCCTTCATTGCATAAAGGGCAAATGGCCTTCCATCATAATCTTGTTCGCACAAAAGAATCCACTGCACTTCTGGAATGACAGTTTATGGTTTTTGTGATGGGTGGAGGGAGGTGTGCATAACCACCTTACATCCTTCAGTCAACCACAAGAATGGGTAGCTAACGTTGTGTATATGCAATCACTTCCCAAAGGCCTTATAAGGACAGATAGTGCAGGCTTGTGCACTTTGTAAGGAGTTTAAAACATAAGCACATGACATATCAACAAAAGGTTGAAACAAATATTTAGTAAGTCTTTTGTTTTCCTTTAGGAGATTTTATAAGACCCTGTAATTTGAAAGAGCAACAATAAAAATGCAATGCAAGATTCTTATGTGTGGGTGTGGAAGTTAATGTAAGGTTTTGCATTCTCCCTGACATAATAATGGAACAAAACGTTTTTCCACACATCATTATTACAATGCAATGAGTCACTCCTGCCGTCTTTGTAAGTTGCTTTGGTAGGAAGGTATCTGCCTAATGCATGAATGCAAATATAAACACTCCATGCAGTTACAATAAAATACTTTTTCCAAGGTTCACATATTAACATTTTAACAATGTTATATGCTATACTCAGTCTGAAGCTATTCTAAACATAATTTTGCAGCTTTATTTTTTATTATACATACAGCTTTAATGACCTCATGTTAATTGGGAAACCTTTGCATTTTTAGAAATGCATTTGCCACATGACAAAAAGAAGTGCATCTTGTATTGAAAGCATTTAAAAAAGGTTGGGCATTCTTCAAAGTATTCATTCAAAATTGTATACTTATTATTAGGAACACCTGTTCAATTTCTCATTAATGCAATTATCTAATCAACCAATCACATGGCAGTTGCTTCAAAGCATTTAGGGGTTGGTCCTGGTCAAGACAATCTCCTGAACTCCAAATTGAATGTCAGAATGGGAAAGAAAGGTGATTTAAGCAATTTTGAGCGTGGCATGGTTGTTTGTTGCCAGACGGGCCGGTCTGAATCTGCTCAGTGACTGGGATTTTCACGCACAACCATTTCTAGGGTTTACAAAGAATGGTGTGAAAAGGGAAAAGCATCCAGTATGCGGCAGTTCTGTGGGTGAAAATGCCTTGTTGATGCTAGAGTTCAGAGGAGAATGGGCCGACTGATTCAGGCTGATAGAAGAGCAACTTTGACTGAAATAACCATTCGTTACAACCGAGGTATGCTGCAAAGCATTTGTGAAGCCACAACACGCACAACCATGAGGTGGGTGGGCTACAACAGCAGAAGACCCCGCCGGGTAACACTCATCTCCACTACAAATAGGAAAAAGAGGCTACAATTTGCGCAAGCTCACCAAAATTGGACAGTTGAAGACTGGAAAAATGTTGCCTGGTCTCGATTTCTGTTGAGACATTCAGATGGTAGACGTAATTTGACGTAAACAGAATGAGAACATGGATCCATCATGCCTTGTTACCACTGTGCAGGCTGGTGGGTGGTGGTGTAATGGTGTAGGGGATGTTTTCTAGGCCCCGTAGTGCCAATTGGGCATTGTTTAAATGCCACGGCCTACCTTAGCATTGTTTCTGACCATGTCCATCCCTTTATGACCACCATGTAACCATCCTCTGGTGGCTACTTCCAGCAGGATAATGCACTATGTCACAAAGCTCGAATCATTTGAAATTGGTTTCTATTGCATACACTGTCAATGGAGAGACAGAAAGCTCTTAGATGTCATCAAAAATATCTTTATTTGTTTTAAGAAGATGAATAAAAGTCTTACAGGTTTGGAATGACATGAGGGTGGGTAAATGACTTTCATTTTTGGATGAACAAACCATTTTTAACTCAAAATTACTGACACAAATAGTTGACCCACCTAAAGTAATTAAACAAAAATAATTTAAAATGAACTAGTGAAAGCAAAATAAGTCCAAGACATGTTATGTTTAACAATATAACCAAATATAATGATTTTTGATATCTATAGAATATACCTTCACAGTTTGGCAATATATTAATACAATAGCACTCCAACTTTGTCACTTTAATTCACATCCCCATAGTTTCCAGTTACCTTTTTTCAGCCACAGTTTATTTATATTCTTGTTAACACATCAGATCGTCGTAGTTGCATGGGGAGAATGACCGCCAAGGCTGCCAATGAGATGGCTGATCTGTGGGATTTAAAGCGAACACAATAGGTGTTATGTGCTGAGAATCTAATCTTGTTGCTCAAGCCAGGATTTTCTCTTCTGTGGCTTTACAGAAGGCTGGGCGTTGACTAATTTTTACACCCAAAAAATAAATAAATAAACATAAATAAAAAAATTGCACAGCCTCCTTACTAAAGCGGCCTGTGATATAATGGTCAATTTTTGGAAAATGCAGCTAAGCCTCTCACAATGTGGTGTATGACTGATTAGAATTAATCTTTCTGCCATTTTTCTGCCCCAGAAATGCTGATTGGGTATTTGCTGATGAAGCCTAGATCTAAAATAAGCTACTTAGGTCTCTTGCTCCACTGTGTCACATTCAATACATCCAATATGTCCAATTTACCCTCGATAAACAGCACACAATTTGAATAACAACATGTTCTTAAGTTATTACTGTTTGAAAAAGGGACAAATTGTGTTTTATGTCTACATGCTGTAGTCTGATTCAACTTTAGTGCTCATTGTGCACATAGTGTAGTGCACACATAGTGTTTTCTTGCTTATAAAATGCCATAATTTCACAAATGTAAGTGATAGTGGCTTATAATGCTGAGATTAACATATCTTTAAATAGATTCCCAACATTTGTTCAAAAAAGTAAAAACAAAAAATCATGTGCATTGGTTTCACATAAAGCAATTAAGTTACAATCAACAATTTCAGCCACAATTTTTTTTAACGTTACGTTACATCCCCCCTCAGTCCTATTACAAATGTCCAAGCACTCCTTTTACGAACACCAAATCTGAAATGTTTCCTTTAACTCATATTATTCCTCATATTAATATAATTAAACTTGCTTTTATTATGATTCACTTTTAATCTAAAACCAGTGTATGTTGTGGGTGAAAAATAGGCTTAACAAGTTGCTTCTCTGTTCACTTTTACCATCCCAATGGTGCACAAATTGTATAATTTCCAGAACAGACTGGAAGCAGGTCTATTAACAGATGTGATGGCTGATGAATGAGCGAACATAAATGAACATGACATTTAGAGAGTGCGGTAATAAAATGATGAGTGTGACTCAAACGTCAGCTGTCTGAGCAGTATCAAAATTATGTCTCCTCTGAAAGTTTCATTTCCATCAGCAGGGGTAAGGATATAACCAACAGAGCTCTGACAATCCCGTGATCTCTTGAGGGAAAACAAGCTCACTGCAGCTTGCATTTGGAGCACCATAGTAAGATTATTAAAAGATTAGCTCTCTCTCAGATTTGTTGCAACATTCCCCATGTTATTTGTCACTTGCAGGATACAAAAAGCCTTTTGAAATGTTAAGGAAGCTGGTTCAAACCTGAATCATATTCTGAACAGAGCAAAAATGGATAAAATCCTGAGAAAACACTACAAGGATATAAAAATAGATTTTTTTAACATGAGTTTGCCTCTATAAAACTTGCTGCCTTTATGTTGGAGTTGGCTTGACAACTTACTCAGAATTTGAAAATTGATAGCTAAAGCATTTCGAGTGGTTTTATGGTGTTTATAGATTGGTAAGACAAATTATATCTTGCTTGTTTTGGAATCAGGCTGTGTTGTGCTGGTTTTGTTGGACCTGAGCGTGACATTTGATACCATTGACCATAACATTCTTCTTGAAGGACTTGAATGTATGTCAAAGGTATTGTATTGAAATGGTTTGCTTCTTACCTGGAGAAAAGGTACATTTAGGAAATTTTTCCTCATCACCTGAGCCTGTCTTGAGTGGTGTGCCCCAGGGATCCATTTTGGGACCTTTATTGTTTTCCCTTTATATGCTTCCCTTGGACCAAATACAACATTTCATATTACTGCAGACAATTCTCTGTGGTCCCTTCCAGTTAGGCTTGATTTGGTGTGTCATTGAAATGAGTAAATGATATCAAGAGGTGGATGAAAAATAATTTTCTGCAGCTAAATGAAGATAAAACAGAGGTTTTAATTCCTAGTTGTCCTGTAAATTATTGGAGTGATCTTTAACTCTTCACTGCTTGTTTATGAACAAATTAGTGCTCACGATTAGATTATTGTAATTCTCTTTATTTGGGTCTCTTTATTAGCTTCAGTATCACAATCGCAAGTTGTTCAAAATGCGTCCGCAAGACTCTTGACCTGGTCTAAAAAGAGGGACCATATCTTCCCTATTTTAGCATCCCTTCACTGGCCATTAAAGTCAGAGCTGATTTTAAAATTCTTATGTTTGTATATAAGGCATTGTTTGGTTGTGCAACAAGGTATATTATTAATCTTCTTGTGCCATACTATCCTGGGGCACAGATCTTCTAATAACTTGCCCTTAACTGTGCCACAGTGTCGCTACAAACAAAAGGGTGAATGGGCCTTTTTTGTGGCTGGGACAAAGCTTTGAAATGGTCTCCTTTATCATGTGAGGTCTGCTCCTTTAAATCTAGTCTTAAATCCTATTTAGGCTTTTAGAATCCTGTAATTGTTGTTTTTATTGTGTAGACCTGCTTTGTATACCGTACAGCACTTTGGATCAATCTATAATGTGTTTAAATGTGCTCCAAAAATAAATGTTGTTGTTGTAAGACTTCACTAGGGCTCCATTAACACATGCGATTTGGTCGATCCGATCCCAACAATATTAAATAGGGGTGTAAACAAGGTCCGAATTTTTTTATTTTTTATTTATTTTTTTAAGCTTGTCCATTTTCATTCATTTTTGGAAAACACATTAGACCATATTGCATTCTGTAGCTTGTGGTCAATGTGTTTGGAAAATCTTAATTGTCACTCAATCATTGGACTTAACAACGCTTTTAACTTTGACGGTTACATGATGCTTTAAAGTTGGCATGAAATGGAAGTTACAACAGACTTTTCTTCCATACGGTGATGAGTGAAACAGCTTAGGACACATTTACAACATTTTTCTTTGTGTTTTTTGATTACAAGACAACGCTGTCAAAACGATTCCCGTTCACACAGTTTCCCCAAAGCGATTAAAAATGCTGTATTATGCCGCCAGGCCAGCAGTTGGCGATGTCACTTTGTAAAGAAACACTAAGCACCTAAAGACTGAACAGGTGATCTGCATGCAAATTACAACACCATTTTCAAGTCTCATTTTTGTTGTTTACAAGGAGATGATACAGGTATTGTTCTTAAAAATGTTTTCAAATGCTTGTGTTTTCAGGCCCCCAAAACTAAATGAAATTGCCAAAACATGTTACAAACTAGAGAAAATGTAGGGCATGACTTGATTTTGTCCATCAGGAATTGATTGGAGCTTTGGATTTTGTGATCTCATCTGAGTGGAGGTTTCCCCGTCCTGGCGCCAGTAAACACGTCATCAGAAAAGAGTAGAGATGTCTCTGCAAGAGGTAGGGGAAGTTATTTTGATTAAAGATTACAAGGCCCATTCATTCAAATATTAATAATGTGCACAGATAAATCAGTTGAAATGAAAACATGCCTTGAAGTTTTACTGGCACAAAATTTGGTGACAGACCATGTGTGAAATTCAGGTAGGTACTTCACTAAATAACTGAACATTCTTCTAGAATCAAGTATGTTTGGGAGAGATAGACAGGTCTGTACAGGACAGTGGCAGAATTTGTTAATATCCCAAGTTTTGTTCAGATCTATAACCGTATGAGCCATAGTATCTGTGATCTTTGCCTAGCAAGCACTACTAATTAAAACTGACAATGGATACATAGACTTCCATTACACGCCAGCTTACAAGGTAAAGCATCTCTATTTTGTGTGGGTGAATGGCAGAATGTTCTGGGCTCGGATGTACCGAAACAGACCGTGAAACAGATGCTTGCACTTAGCATGGAGAACTATCAAACCATCTGTTCAACAGGCCTGACAACAACTTTTGTCCGCTTTTGCTGAAACACTGGCCTCTGGTGGCTCATTGCTGCATGTGCGCTATGAAGAACAGGATTTTGCACTTTTTTTTAGCCTAGTTTAATCTGAAACCTGCTTGGACTGTGCTATGAATTCTAAAGATTTGTTTTTCCTTTATCCAATTTAATTATGTTTATTTCCAAAGAATAATTGATTGTTTTGGAAAAGGGAATTGTTGCAGTACCTAACCTCTCCACATGGGCGCGACATAACACCGATAATTAAATATGAATTGCCCGCAGTGAATTTAAAATATGATTTCCCGCAATGAATTTAAAATATGATTTCCCGCAATGAATTTATAGAACTCTATCTTCCGCTTTACTTCTTCTTTGTTACATTAGATGTGTGCATAAACCGTGATCAGAGTGTTGTTATTGTTAACTAAAACTATCAAAATACATTTAGTTAATTAAATAAGCTGAAACAAAATATAAGACGGAAAGTAAAAAAAAAAAGAAGAGCGAAATGAATAAAATGACGAAAGAACATAACAAATTACTAAAAGTAAACTAAAATTAGAATGGACAGCTTGTTCAGAATATATAGGCTAATAGGCTAATATAAAAGCATACACATGCTAAAATAGCACTTGCAAATAAATTATAGTAACCATGCAACAATGATAACCTCTGATACTGTGAATCTTAGAATTAAAGTTTTTCAATTGATAATCCGCCACTTCCTTGAAATTCGCTTAGAATTAGTGTAAGGTTGGGATGTTGTTTTGGATGGAAGATCTCCACAATGATGCAATAAGAAACAATTAGTTGCACTATGTGATCATCAGTGTGAATCTCTACTTTTTATTTACATGTGGGAAAGTAGAATTTGCAAAGTGACTGACTTTAATAACAGCAAACGGGTTTAGTGTTTGTGTTTAAACGGCACTGTCAGATTAAAGGCTCAACAACAGTAGGCCAATATGCTGTGCATCATAATGGCTCCTGTAGTGCTCTTGCTCTTGTACGGTAAGTCTTGAACTCAGATCTCTAGAGACTTCAGTTCATGGCTGACGGCATTACCATCACTCGATGCAGATTTATAGTCGGTGCAGTTGACAAGTTGTGACGCAAGTTGCTTACAGAGCCACTTTACACCCCTTTATCTATCACCGAGTCTAAAGCTTGACTGCATATCAAAACTAAGCTGCTAACAGCCCCTTAAATGTGACCTTATCCCATCACATCATCTTTTGATTTGGAGACAACTTCATACACTCAGCAGTGACTCATAATGTCACTCAGAGAGATAATATAGAGTAGTGTAAGAACAGTGGCATTTTTTTTATCAGAGCGTCACCCAAGGCCGGCTCCGACATGTTTGGCAATTGCATCCATGGCGTGCAATGCTTCTTGGCAGCCGCTCAAAAACGGAGACGCTCCAGCTACTCTGTTGATATCCAATCAGCCGCTTACGCAAGCCACTGTGAAGTCATAACGGAGGGGCGGAGTTACCTGACTCTCAGGTCAAAATACACACTTGAGTTTTCTCTTTCAGTCTGCCCTGAATTTAGCACAAGAGGACATTTCATTGCTGCCAGTTGCTAAGTTCCCTTGTGAAAATAAGAGTACATTTGAACCCTTAGGCGCTATTCACAGTCTTTTTAACCACAAATAACATATGCTGAAACTGAAAACAAAAAGTGTTACCTTCGTCTAAATGGCATAAGACTTTATACTTTGGAATGATAAGTGGTTGTGTTAGTGTAGAAAAAAAAGAAGTCACACCCAGTATGTTTGGGGTCTCCAGATATCAATGAGACACTATTAAAAAAAAAACATTCAGTTACAATGCAGAAAACTATGAAGAATATGAAGGGGCGATACCACAACTCTAACTCTTTGTGGTAAAAGAGTTAAAGTAATGTTAAAAAATACACTGTCATGACTTACTGAACATATTGTTTTTTTTTACAGTGCGCGCGTGTGTGTGTGTGTATATATATATATATATATATATATATATATATATATATATATGGTTGAAATAATAATTGAATATTCTTTAATAGAATATACTACAGTGTGAACTGAATGTTTCAATGTAATGTATTAGTTTATTTTTTTTATCTTCAGAGTGTTTTTTTTACCAACTCCAGTAGGACTTAAGTAGATCTGTACTTAGTTGTACTTCCAAATGCATTAATGGCAATCATAATAGCTTTTCTATTGAAACTAATAAAATTGCAATTTAATACATTTAAAATATGTTAACTTTAAATGGTATATTGATTCACATACTGCAGTTAAAATTACAATTTGGACCTTACATGTGTTAGTCAACACAGCAAAAATAACTGTACTTCCTTTAAACATGACAAAAAAAGTGTACTTGAGTGCAAGTATCAGTAAAGGATCAGTTACTCACCCTGAAGTTGTTCAAAACCAAATTTATTTATTTTGCTGAACCAAAAAGCTGATTTTTTTTTGGCTCATCAACTTTGTTTGTTGACCCATATTCTTCAAAATATCTTCTTTTGTGTTCAGAAGAAATACATTTTTGGGTGAACTATCCCTTTAAGTGGCCTTTTATTTAATTAAAGTATAATCTTCAAGAAGTTTTGGTATATTTTTACGAGTTGAAGTACACTACAAGTGTACATTCAAAACAATTAAGCACACTTCTTTTTCTTGAGGCTTTATTAAAAACCTTTTTACAACTTTGCTATTGAAAAAGAAATCACAAGGAATAAAACACAATGCGCTTTGCTACAATTTTCCTTCATACAAAACTAACACATTTCTATTTTTTTTCACAGAATGCACCACAAAAGTAAATAAGAGAGTAATCTTTATTCAATTTTGTTCACACACTTAACATATACATATTTACACATGCTCACTTGTACAATGAATTTTAACCGTTAACTTAACCCTCATGGTCGAGCCTTGGGGTTTGTGTCACAAATACATAATTCACAGTGCAATATGAACTCTGCGCACTCGTGTCAGCTTTCCCCATGTGCTGCATGCATGAGACAGGCATTTTGCATACCCTCCAGCCTTTGTTTATAAAGAGCCTTTCAGAAACCATAAAGGTTGCATATCTCCATTATGCTTGGATTCAGAGGTAACGTGCAACCCTCAACACGAGGGAAGCAGAAGACAGACCTTTATAGGACACTCTACCCTTACAGTAGTGCTATTATAGAACTGTTCTCTTCACTTTAAAGCGAGAGTGAAAGATACGCATAAGTAGTCATACTGAGGTTCATAGCCCTTTCCTCTTCACTACACCAACGCCCAGCTGTTGACTCATCTTATTTCTTACCCGCAGTATGAACTGGGCTGCCATACTGAAGTCTCGTGCTTTTATGAGGATCCCTTGGATTCAAGTAAGGAAATTGTGATTCGGAGAACTAGAGAGATCAGGGATGAAGGAACACTTCGCTTGTATCTGTCCTAAGCATCACCCTGAACATTTACTGGAAATTCAATGAATTTAAGCAGAGTTTTAAGGGTCAATAACTGACATTTAACGTTTGAACGGCTCTTCTATACAGTGCTGATAGGTTAGGTTAACTTATAGCATATAAGAGAAAGCGCCACCTAAAATAAAATGAAGAAATTTATCATTAACTTAATTAAAAAAATAAACAACTTTTCTAAACTACCGACATAGTTACTAATGTATAATGTTTAATTAATTTTTTTCTTTAAATTTTAATGAAATTTTTTTCTTTAAATTTTAATGAAATTTTTTTCTTTAAATTTTTTTTTTTATTTTATTTTAATTAATTAAAAAATTATTTTAAATGTAATTAAAATGTATATTTAAATAACAAAATATGAATTAAAAATATTTTACTATTAATAATAATAAAGTGAATCATTTAAAATGAAAATTGTATTTAGCAAAAGCATTGACCAGGTGCTTTTCTTAAAAGTCAAACAAGTTAGAAAATATAATTGGACAGTGAATACATAGTATTGTATTTTTATTTTTAAGTGGCACTTTTAGTCCTCCATAAGTATGTAAGCGATTCCTCTAGTTTCCATGCACTTTTTGTGCTGCAGTATTCAGTGTGTGAGTCAACTTGCATGGTTCGTTTTGACAGTATAAGAGTGAAGCCACAGGACTGGCCCATAGGCCGAGGTTAGTCATCATGCTGACATTCTCACTTCTCACATTCTCTCATTATCACGTGACCCATAATGCCCGGTCTTATTCACGTCATACAGCAATGGTTCACTAGCACCAAACGACTTTAAACACTCTGGCTGTTGTGCGCAACGTCCTTAAAGCTGACATAGACTATACAGTACTTTGAGTGAGTGTATACTTCTGAATCCATTACAAAATCTGTATAAGAAACCAAATAATAAAAAAAGAACCCACCAAGACAACGGACAGTTTTGGTCCATATTCAAGCTATATTGGTTTCCTCAGGAGAAAAGATCCTCACCCTGCTCCATTTCTATCTGGGGCACTGTCTGCTCTCTGAGGTTAACTTCCTGTTCTGCATTTCCTGAGTCCAGCGTTTTGCCGTGGAACCACGGGTGAATGAGGACCTCTGCGGTGGTCAGTCTCTCGCCGGGGTCCTTTCTGAGCAGACTGCGAAGTAGGCAGCGTGCCCTTAAAGACAGTCCATCAGGAAGGCAATAGGTGCCCCGTCGAATCTTAGAGAACAGGGTTGCGGGGTCCGGGTCGTGGAAAGGGTAGCGTCCCACCAAAATTGTGTACAGCATGACGCCGAGGCTCCATGCGTCCGCTTGCTTGCCTGAGTAACACCCGCTGCCGTTTAAAATCTCCGGACTCACGTACGCAGGGCAGCCGTGCGTGTCGAACATCGAGTCGTCCTCTCCGTAGAGAATGTGGCAGTCCTCCAGACCCTCTAATTTCAAATGGGTCCTAAAACAAACACATCATTATGGTTAGAGCAATCACAGAAGAGTTATTGTGTTGTGGCTATCATACGATATTCATACAGGTTTATACAGCCCATTCAGAATCAGCAACATTTGACTAATGATCAACTCTACAGATGTTTTTCACATTTTCTACACTGACTTCGATGTGGAATTTTGCAGAATTGGCTGGGTGGTGTTTCACCCAAGTTCTAAGTTGGTGTTAAAGTGGTTTGTCACTTGAGCAAAACTGGTATCAGTGCAATCTGTCCTAACCTGTAGAAATGAATCGTCTGTAATTTATACACCAGTTTCTGGTCACACGTGTTATGTTACTGTATAATGCAAGAGTTTTAAAAGGGGAATTCAGGAATCCTCAGGATGTTGGAAAGGGGTGCTAGGGAAAATGTTGAGAGAGAGAAAGAAAAAAAATGTTTTATGCTCTTTATTACCGTATTTTCTCCCATATAACCCGCAGACGCAGATAACCCACACCAATAGATTGATTAACTTTTTTTGTGTAAGTTCACATTTCGAATGTTGCTCGCATGACGTCTATTATCCATAACTGTTCAGGCTCGGCACACAGTGCTTGTGCGCGAAATTCAAAATATAAGAAAACAAACACAAGTCAGAATCAGAACAAAAAGAAAAAGCAGTCTCTCCCGCTGTGCAGCAGCACGTCCCTTAAGAAGCGATTCTACAGGTGTTGATCATCGGATGAGATGAGAAGAGCCCGCCCTCATAGCAGCACAGCCAATCACGTCTTCTTGCATGATTGACAGGTCAGACAGCCTATCAGCGCCAGCTGTCAGAGTGACAGTACAACTGCCAGAGACAACAACCCTTGCAAGAAAGAAAAACAGAAAGAAAATACCACAAAAAAAACCTTACGTCCTTGTGGATGATATAGATATAATATTGAAATTATTACGTGCAAAAAAATTTGCGATATAGCCCGCACCCTTATATAACCCGCACCCCCCTGTGAGGTTTGTAAAATCTGGTATAACCCACGGGTTATATGCGGGAAAATACGGTAGATTAAAAAGAATTTTCTATTTCAGTATATTTTAAAATGTTATTTATTCATGTGATCAAAGCTAAATTTACAGTGTCACATGATCCTCATGAAATCATTCTAATATGCTGATTTGCTGCTCAAGAATCACTTATTATTATCATTGCTGAAGACACTTGTGCGTAATATTTTTGTGGAAAATATTAATAGAAAGTTTGATGTAAAGAACAGCATTTATTTGGAATAGAGATCTTTCGTAACATTATAAATGTCTTTACTGTGACAAATCAAATATCACAAGGGGTGTATGTAGTATGTGTATAATTATGTAAATGACAGGCGATTCAGTTCTGCGGAAATCTACGTCATTTTCCATGTAGGCCATGTAATTGTAGATTGAGTATCTTGAATAAATTTGCTCTTCCATCGCTAAACAAAATGATGTATCGAAGCCTTCGTTTATTGTGCATCGAGCTGAAATAACTCTCCGTCACTTTTGTTGAGCTCACAGATTGCAGTGCATGTAAATCACGGGAAAAGACAGCCGCTCTAAGTGTTCTGACCCTCAAACGGGCGCTACTACAACAAATAAAGGATGGGGCCTTGTCTAATTACGACCTTCGTTTAAACAAAAGCACGCACGAGAGTTTCCACAATGCACGCACATAAAATAAACACACATCCTCTCTCCGAAGCGCCCCGTAATGCATGCTTATAAACTCTGGGCTAAGTTTAGCTCCATTTCCAATAGGAAACAAATCCCCTAGTACTCTAGGAATATCCCAGTGGTCATTAACAGTGGAGCTGATGACCCATGAGTCTGTGGTATCCCTGTCAGTTAAACATGAGCTGCTCTGCATGCTATTGTGTTTCATCACTGGCTATCAGCCTCGTTTTGGGGGGTTTGTAGATGACACAACAGCATTCTGCCAGAGAGGTGGAGAGAATGAGTCATAGACCTCTCTCTCTCCCTCTGTGTGTGTGTGTGTGTGACAGACAGAGAGACTGAGGACAAATGAGTGCACTGCACAGGTCTACTGTGTTCTTTCTGCACCTGTGCTGTACGCTCATGGCATCTGGCAGTGCCTTATTACCCACGAACAGCGCTGTTACTCCAGTGACGCACAAACGGACCCTGCCCAGCCAGCCTGTGCATGTGTGTTTCACAATCTACCTACAGACGCATTCCAGGTCAGCGAGCGTCTTTGTGTATACGATCACACACTGAATCTCTGCGTTATCGCAGCTTCAACCTTTTGTTGCTTATCCGTCACTCATCGTTAACATTACCATTTTTAAAAAGCTATTCCAGCTATGGAAATTGCATTCATTTTGTGGAACGATAGTGTAAGGTTTGCATAACCTGTCACTATGCTGATTGGTGCCAAACACAGTGAAAGAAAAAAAGAAAACGTTTCTTTGCACTTTTGGTCTCACCAAATGTCAGCATGCCCTGGTTGCGTCTGCCAGGCCAGAGCGCCAGTCTGCAAGTGTCGCAATGGCCACAGCCGGCGCTCCTCAACTATGAGCGATACCGTATTCAGAAGTGGAGCATGGAGTGTGTGGGTATGATCCTGAATGGTGAGTTTCCCCTCTGTATGCATTGCTATGACTCATCTTGCTGCACCCGTTGACTGCTATGAGAGAAGGGTGACTACGTCCTCTTAGACTGCGTCTACTTCCATTCCCTCAAATGAAAACCGATGCCCAAAGGTCAGGCGTAAAATGTTGCCCCAGAAATAGCAAATCTACTGTATGTACTGAGGGATGTGAAAAACAACATATCTGCTAAATTAGCTGGTCGGTGGGTTGCATGAAAGATTAGCCGACTAACTGGTTTTAAGGAAGCCCTGTATAATTAGGTGAGTTCTGAGTTCACTTGACCCCAAAATTATCTTGACGTTTCTTTTGAGGCATTTACTGTCTATTTTTACATTCAAAACACATTATTTTGACATCATCTCATACGCAAAAAACGTCTAACGACAAAAGTGTGCTAATTAAAACCTCTCTTAAAATTTAAAAAGTTTTACTAAGTTATAGATTTGTATTTATTTATAAGTAATGTTTTATAAAATAAATAATAAATACATTTGATATAAATATATATTTTATATATAAAACTATTATTTATTTATATGTTTTACATTGTTTATAAGTAACATTTGTATATAAAATATTTAATTTAAATATTTATAAATATATTTTTTCAGTCAAATGACATTTTTATATGTAATATGTTGTATACAATATTAAATATTTTTATATGTAATATTGTATATAAAATATATAGTAAAATAAGATGTTTTACACACACATACAGTGTATAATTAATTATGTAATAAAAATATCAATAGACAAACAGACATATAGATAGGTAGGTAGGTTAGCCTGATTCAGTATGTTCCATTTACTGGCGACCCGGGGAGGAAAATGTTTGAATTTAGGCCATTTGCTTTTATATATAATTCACTTACATAATTCAGAGGACTCTCATTTTCTACAGAAAAATCTCTGACACAAGTCAAGTTCTGATTACTAGTCGTTCCTCTTAAAGAGAAACATGAGTAAGCGAGTGTTAATAGGTTTGTTCCATTGAATCTTTAGGGAAGCAGCACCACCAATCACCTGCGACGTGTCACATAGCTGTGAGGAAGCGAAAACTCAATGAAAGTAGAACTGACACTATTGACCCAGAATAACGCTACTGGTGTCACAGCATTGATACAATGAGGTACAGTGCTGCACCTGGCTTTCCCCCAAAAAACTCCAGCTTTCGCAAACACTCTCAAACTGTCACGCTCACCTTTTCTCATCTGCGAACACAAACTTGCGAAGCTTGAGGTCCCCCAAAACGATGCCAACCTGGTGGCATTGGTTCACTGCAGACACCACCTGGTAGAAAAGCTTGGAAGCCAGGTCTTCAGGAAGCCTCTTGCTGCTTTTTACAAAGGTGTGCATGTCACCAAAATCCTTCTCCTGGAATACATAGGCTTTGCACTCCCCAAGAACTATGTCTTTGATCCGTGCAATGTTCTTATGACTTGACAGCATGCTATAGGCTCTTATTTTCTCCTGATATTGGCCCATGTCAAACACCTGCAGATGGCAAAAAATAAATAAATAAAAATAAGTTTCATAGGACATTTACAATTGTGACCTGATAAAAGTCAGTTTACAGTTTACTATAAGGACAAAACACAAACACACTATAAAAAGTTACATGTCTTGTGAAGTTTGTGGCAGCAATAATCATGCACATTCTTTTTGTGTCCTGACTCAGATGCTTGATAAAGATCCGCAATACATATCATAAATCTGATAGTGTCCCTTGTAATTTGCATAGAGATTCTTGATAGCCCTTCTCAACTGAAAGTGTACTTTATATGTACTCATGCATATAAATAATTAATTTGTATATGCTTCAAGATTTGTACTGTGTGATAAACAGCAATTATTTCCCCCTCTGTAGCATATAGATTTTTTGATCAGACATGCATGCAATTGTTTCAAGTCCTGCAGTATTTTAAAGAGTACATCTTGTCTCTTTTTACTGATGATAGGTGACTATACGTTTATATCGTTGGTTATGTGTTATATTAAACGTTTAATTCTGTAAGCTGACACGAGTGGATCATACTTATATGGGTCATGTACATTATAGTATGCAGTGGTTTACCTTGCAGAGCAGTTCCTCTCCGGTGTCCATGTCTAAAGCGCTGTGTACCCCCGGTCGGTCGGTCAGAGGCACTAGCAGGAACTGGCCGATGCGAGCGGGACCCTGATGGGCTGTGACGCTCGGAGGCGCTCCGCTCACCGGAGATCCCGGTGAGGAACCCAGGAGACCAGCATCAGCCGAAGGCTCGCTGAGCCGCGGACATCTGGTCACGGGCTCGTCTGTGTCAAAGCGCTTGTGTCCATGTCTTCCAGGTACCGGATTATGAATCCACTGCACACTCATTCTTACGAACTACAGTGGTTAAAACTGATATTAGACGAATTTCACGAAAGCATATTCCAGAAAAGGATCTGTGCACTGAGCTGCAAAATGAAAAAAGACACTATTCACTCGTCAATTAATGTGAAATGCAAAAAAAGGTGTTTGTGTCATAGGTTTGCAGTTTCGCATATCCATTGTTTTTCAGTTTTTTGCATGAGTCCGCTGAAGCTTTTTGGACAACATTGAAGCACAAGAGAGGAGATATTTTGTATGAATCAGCGGTGTGGTGTGAAATATTCCCGGTGTAGATCTGAGCCCGAGAGAAGGGCTGTCTGTCTGACTCACTGAACTACTGATGCTGTTTTCCGAGCTCTACTTTCAGCTGATGTCCGATTTGAACGAATCGATTCTTTTAAATGATTCATTTGAATCGACTCGCAAGCTTATTTTAATCGTTCCACTGAAGCTTAGCGATAAAACTGTGAGGTTGACATGTTGCATCCATGAGATGATATCGACAATTAGCCCAACTAAACTAAATGTTTTTCCCTTCATAAAAAATGTACATAATGTCCCAAGTATGCAGCTTGCTTGAGAGGACACCTTTGAGGGATGTCTCAAAAGAAGCATTGAATCGTTTTTGTTCATTACTTCTTCCGAACGAAACGATTCAATAAATGACTCGGTCTTCTCAATGCTGGAACTCCGCCCGGTTCAGACTCTCTCTAGTGACACATTCATAGCAGTGTCGTCGATTGAGCAATCGCCACATGCCATTCACCTTCCAGATGAATAGTAAATCTAGTTTAATCAACTTTCCTTTCCCTCAGCAGTCAAAACTGTATGCAAATCCTTTTAAGCATTATTTATGCAAAACTGATGCCTATGTGTTCGGTTCAAATGCATAGAATAAACCCCAAATGTTTGGCATTGTGAAACACTAGGAAGTTGCATTCATATTTTTCATTCTTCATCAAAACACATGGCTAGGCAATGATTAACTTATTTCGACATCCAGCTCCCAGGGGGTTATGTTGTGTTCATTAGTGCACTGCACTATTCATGTGCTTATTTTCTAACCAGAATGTATAAGATGTATCATCTTTCTGCAAATAGGCATCGTCAGCCATAATTACATATTTATCATGCTTAGCTAAAAAAAGTCTTTGTCTGAGGAATCGGTGGGTTTGTACTCTATATTTGCAGTTCATATTTGTTAATGCGCTGATGAGTCATCGTCATAAAGAGAAAGACAAGGGAGTGGTGGTGGTGTCCTTTATAGTATAACCATAGATCTTTTTAAGAAGGAGATGTTTGTTTAATTTAAACAGAAGGGGAATACACAAAGAGCAGGAAAGCATATGTCTATGATGCACTAAATAAATTTGTCTCTCGACCATATTAGCATACCTCGGCAAATAGTTTACTAGCCTTCAGGGCACACAAGACGCCAACTCCCACATTGTGTTTGAAACATCAAATATGTGGCAAAATAAAATCTACCGGAGTTCTTAATCGGCTGCATATGGTTGTATATCTCACCCAGACTATTGAGTAAGTCATATTGGAACCTTTGTCCCCTTCGCACTGGTTACGACCGCTCTTAATTTTAGAAGGGTGTAATTGAACGCGCACCTGTTTCACTAGACAGAAAAAGAGAGCCCTGTTTAGAATAGACTCAAGGGATTGTGGACTGTTTTTGATGCTTAAAATACCAAAGCTAACCAGAGTGTTAATGAGAAAGGTAAATGAGTGTTTTGTGGGCTAATGATCTAAGTCTAAAATAAAAGACAAATAAAAGTATTCAGAGGTGATGCAGTGTTACATCACTATTTTTGGGTTCGTGCAGTTCTAAAAAAGAAGTGCGGAATATTTCAGGATACGCAGCGTTCCTGTCCTGGTTGCCTGAATTTGTGACAGCATATAATGGATGGTTCGACTGAGGCCTGCAGGTTTGGAGTTCAGACATGATCGGATTGAGGATTGAAATTAAAGACTGATTATTTTTAGCAATCATGTTTTCTTTGACTGTAAAATATCTCTCTGATGACTCAGTTTCTGATGTGTGCATTTGTCATGCTGTTAAGCAGGAACAGAACAGGTTTTCTGCGCTTCCTCTCCCTTCAGAGTAAAACACCCTAGTCTCCATGGGAAATATCTACTTCTCCTTTGTTATGACATAAACAGGTGTCACTGAGACCACACTGGACTGTATTTGTGTTGTGTTTGCATGTGATTCAGAGAACATGGCTATTTGAGGTCATTCTCGCTTGAGAGCCCTAACAGGGCTCTTTTCCACTGTAATTAGCTGACTCATTGCCAGTAGCAAAGACAAAGCAAACTGATCATTCTGTCCACTCAACATCCCAGCCAGGAACAGGTGTACATTCTCCTTAGACGTTTGCACGTACATCAGCTAGTTTAGAAGGAAAAAAGGGTGAATCTGGCCTTGACGGGAAGGCTATATCGTAATAGTGGGTGAACTTTAACCATGCATATGACTGTCAAAGGCAATCATCAAATAGGGAAGTTCTGAGTACGGTACTACACAATGCCCAAAAGGTGTAAAGTCAGTAATAGGTTTACTGCACAACAAAAACATTTCAGTCATTTCAGATAAGTCTATCAATGTAAGTCCATTTCTGCCTCAGAGTACCGGTAATAAAATAAAACAAGATGGATGTGCGATAAGATTTAAAATAAGAAATAAAGTTGCAGTTTGGAGATTTAAAGGTATATCCCTGTGAAAAAGAAGTGTGCTTAATACTATTGAATGTGTACATTTGGCAGCACACTTAACAATATTAATTTTTTTTTTTAAAGTACATAATTGCATTCAATATAAATTTAAAATATAATACATTTTAATGGTAAATAACTTCAAGTATTCGAAAACATTATATTCAGTTTGCTCTTTGAAAATACATGTTTAAGTATATTATTTCTATAATAAGTACACTTAAAAGTCGGCTAAAGTGTACTTCTTTTTCAGAAGGGTAGTCCACCCAGAAAGAATAATTCTGTCATCATGTACTTATCATTCCAAAGATTTTCTTTCTTCTGTGGAACACAAAAGATTATATTTTGAATAAGGTTGGTAACGAAACATTACTGGTTACTATTGACTTCCATTGTGTGGTCACAAAAAAAAAAGAAAAGAAACGAAAAAAACAACTACACTGAGGCATTTTTTAAAAATAAGTCATACAGATTTGGAACAACATGGAGGTGAGTAAAGGATGAAATGTTTTTATTTATTTTTAGGGTGAACCATCCCTTTAAGGTCACACTTTTGAGCAACAAAGTGATTCTGAGAAATAGTGCAATTGTAAGATATAAAGGCTCGATGACGTTTTATTTTTCCATAGAATATTATTGTCATGGATAGTGTGGTGAAGGAACACAAGGAACAGTCTTTTAATAAACAAACTCAGAAGATTTGGCAGAAAACAGAACCATTGGATTATTGATAGTATGACAAAGAAGAGCAATACCATGCAACCCTAACATCAACAATGACGTACTGACGACATAACTGAGACAAGACTGAGGGAAAACACTGGGAATAAATTCACTGGGGACGATCACAGAAACGAGACACAGCTGACAAGACTAACAAGGTGATTGATGACGTGACAGGTGACTACAATGATAACAGAGGAACAGAAGGGGAACCAGGAAGAACAAACAAACAAGGCAGTTCTCTGACAATTATATATTAGAATATTACAGTGGAGTTCACTTATCTCGAGTCACGGTTAACTCGCCAATCCTATTATGTCAACGTTTTTGAAGTGGAACCGCCAAACTCCCTATTTGTCTTAGTATTTTCGATTCTTTAATGTCGATTCCTTAATGTCGCCGAACACTAATATCTCGAGCAAATATCTCGGACAAATTCGCCACTTCACATGGTTATCTCGTGAGTCATGAGCGTACCTAGTTCACCGCGCGTGCGCTGAGTTTGCGTTGCACGTGGATCGCGGTCCATATGGTCGCTCTGTCAGTGACGCTTTACTCACAGCGCCGCGCAGGACTCTCTGAAGTGAAAGCACATTCACGTTCTTACAAGAGCTGCCGTGGGTCCCACCCCCATCCCAAAGCCTCATGCGCTTCTGTGTGCACATAAAGCCCGCCTTCTCTGATTTGATTGGTTTTCTCAAATATTTTGACATTGGTCAGTAACGAGCGGTAACGACCAATGAGTATGAGGCTTAGATTGAACGAACACACACAAACACATCCTGCTTTTGTTCTGAAGTGAGCTCTGCTCAGCGCCGCTGCGGGAACATGGTTATTAAAAGACGGGACGAAGCCGAATTTGTTGAGAAAGCACATTAGAAAGGCAGAAAGCAAGAAAGTATGCAATCTAGTATAGCGTGATGACCTCACGAATATGTTATGACTGTTTATGACTGTGAGCGAAATTGTGTTTGCAATGTTGGAGAATATGATTAAAGGTTTTTTATTAAAAATCAAAAGTGTTTTTATTGTATACTGTTAAATATCTGCTGTTAGTTTGTGCACATATGCCTTTTGCTGTTAGCAAACATATACAGTGTATGTACATTTGTATAGCATGCCGATCTCTTCATCTAATATATATTGGGTGTAGGTTATCTCGCTAAACTGTTATCTCGACGCTTTTTTGCAACCCCCGAGGCCGTCGACATAACCAAACTCCACTGTATATACATAGAATATTATGTTGTGTAATATTTACAAGAATCTAAAACATACATTTTACATTCCTGTAAGTATTATTTCAGAGTAATCAAGGCTTAATTAATAATGTATGTTCATGAGTAATTATTAGGAAAACAATTCCATAGCATGATTGTAATGGTGCAAGTGTGAATGACAGGGTCATCTTAGGGGGTCGGGAGGTGAGAAAGGTCGTGGGCTACTGTGAACAGATTGTGAAACAAACAGCACCACTTAAATTCAATCACGAGTCTTTCCTCCTCAGCAGCTTTGGTTTGGTCACAGCTGTGTGCAGGGACTTTTGAAGTGTTGCCTAGACATCTACTGCTAGGCTCATAAAATCTCAAGTGGCAAGATTTTGAAATCCTCATGGTTTACAAGACATAATACGTTCAGCCACGTTGGCTCACGTTCAACACCACTAAAATGCTCTTGTAAACATTCCAAGGTTGAACCAGCGTCAAATTTCAAACAGGCCAAGTTGAACCATTATTAAGTTTCCACGCAGCTTCTGTATTCCTACTGAACTTTTCCCATGTACTGTAGTGGTTTTTTGCATCATGTTCTTCAGGATCCAGTTACACAAGAATACTCAAGTATTTGTTGTGGTACGTGTTATCATCAACAATCAACTGTGATGAGTAAGAGCTCATCCTGTCAGACGGAGGAAATAAAGTGTATTGTGGTGGCTAAGGGCAGTTCCCCACATCACATAGGCGCCAGGCTTCAACTCCAGTCAAGAAAATAAAAGTACAATCATTCTTGGAGGCAGAGCAACCCTTACAACCGTATGACCTTAAGAATGGAGTTTGGAATGTGGAGCTGTGTTGAGATTCTCATTTGATGCCTAAGTGAGAGGTTAAATGGTGAGGGCTGCCGTAATTTCATGTTCAGTTTTGCCAATAGTTTTTTTGCAGGTTCAAAAAGCATGGGTAACTGGGTTTAATTCTACTTAGAAAAGAAATAGAAGGCGGGAACTGCTTAAAGACGCGGTAATGCCCCTCAAGTACAGACCTACAGTTTACGCTCGTCTCGAGTCTGCTGGCATGAATCCTTCTAAACCTTTCAATCAACTGTTCTAAAATTATCAAAAGGAGAGGAAGCTTAGCAAAAATTTTCAAAAAGAATTTAATTGCAGCACATTAACAGGATTTCAATGGTCTTTAGCATTGTACTGCAACAGAGGAGATTTACACCAATAATACCGTGAAAGGATAAAGCAATAATTTCATAGGCATTATGGCAGGATGCCAGGGAAAACCAGGAGGAAAGTGTGGTCGTATGTTTCGAGAACAATGTGAATGTCCTATTCGCAACTGTTTTTAGTCAGATTATCCTTATAAGTATCTTTTCACATATTAATTTCACTGTCTCATGATCAATGCAGGATGAGAAATTAATCAAGTATATCATTTTTTTAAGTGATTAAAAAAAACCCACAAATATTTATAATCTGGGGGCCAAAAATGTCCAATAATGAATTCATCAAACATAAGGACCAAGCAATTATTTTGAAATGATCATAAATGATTAATGATTAAATTGCTGTTAAGTGACAGTAGATATTAATCATTTTATGAAAAGGTTCTATTTCAAATAAATTCAGTTCTTTTAAACTTTGTTAACATCAAAAACTCCTGAAAAATTTATAATAATAATAATAATAAGTGTTTCTTCAGTAGCACAACAACATATTACATGTGACAATTCAGCTTTGTCATCACAGGAATGAATTAAAATTTTTAAAATAGGCCTATATTCATATATAAAACAGTTATTTTTAATTGTTTCATTATTTTATATTACTGTTTTTTTCATTCAAATAAATGCATATTTGGTGAGCATAAGAGACTTCCTTCAAAAACATAACACAGTCTTACCAACCCTAGACTTAGAAATGTATATTTAATGTATTGATTTTATATGCACTTTTTCAGTTTAGAATTACTTTCAGTTAATTAATTCAATAATTTAATATATATAGTGGTATAATTATACACTTATGGTACTATGTACTGGAAAATTATTTCCAGGGGGCAAATATTGTCCCTTCAACATTAATTTCTGACACTGGATCAACGACAAGAGATTCCTAGCAGATTCTGGTGTCAAGTGTAATTTCAGTGAAAACTTGTTAACATGAGTTCTAAAGTGCATTTAGCCAGCAGCACTTGCACAACCTCGAGTAGAAAAGAAGTGCCCCTGTCAGCTTTGTTCAGAGGTGTGCAGGGGTTACGCAACCGCTGTTTCCATAAACGTGGACTCGTGAGAGCTCTGTTCAGGGTCAGTGACTGGTTCATACTTGCCGTGTTAGTGTGGATTAAGTGAGTGCTGAGAGGAAGGTGTTATGTTAGCATGGAGGCGGAGGTAATTAAGAGAAGGAAACATGCATTATTAATGCTCATGAGTTATAATAATAGACTGCAGCGTGATCTGTCGTGCCCACCACCCTGGGCCGTTGGCATGTTGATGTACCCTCTGTCGTTCCCTGGACCTGTCAGAACTCTCACTCGCCAAATCGAGAGCTCTCGAGCACGGCTGAATCGTGATACGCTTGGGACACAAGGCTGTACACGCCATATGAGGAGTAAAGACCAAAACTATCCGTATTTGCTTTGTCTGTCATCCCTCAGAGCTGATGATGAGATTAGTTTTACTATAAACAGGATGGCGAAAGCTTTCTGACGGCTCTTGCTGACACCATAAACAAACTCATTATGTAAATTGCCTCTCTGACTGAAACACGCTCGCTACAGAGTGCCAAATTTCCCACAATGAGGGAAATGACATGAAATGAGGCTGTGAATCATATCTTCATGGGAATTGAACGAGTCGGGACAAAGGTGAGCATATCCCTATATGGATAATGAGACTCCATCTCTCCATACCGAAGGGAACAAAACAAACTAGATTGAATATCAGCCGTCGTGCAGTCCAAAGTAGATTTGGCATACAGTATGCACAGTCTGGAGATGGGATGAGGCCTGCGTGTTATTGAACACACTGTACTTGATAGATGGGAACAGAGAAAAGGCTCGTCACGAGCGTCTGTGCGCCAGCCCATGCATAGTTTAGCAAGTTGCTGAACTTAGTATAAACTCCATATTTCTACAGCGTTCTGGATGACTCAGTATGCCAGTGCAATTAATTGTGCGAGTTCAAGGCGACTCGTGCCTTTTATGAACATCTCACAGTGTTCAAATTATTATATGCGCACAGTGAGCAAACAGTGATGTCTCAGTGTCATGATGGGTCACTCTGGGTTCAGGAGTTAACTGAGCAGACATTCCTCAGGTTTTGTCTTCACACTCACACAGTCTGTTCCCACCTCACACAAAAGCTCTTAACACAGTCCAGATGCCTTTGGAACACAGTCAGAGAAGGAAAATTATCCTCTTGGTTTTCAGGAGTAAATATTTTCATCAGTTTGGAAGGTAAATGGAAACAGCCGGAGCTGACCGAGGAGGGGAGACATTCCCCTGCTGCTTCTTTGACACTTGCTTTGTGAGAGAAGGCGGCAATACAACATGCCAGCTCCTGCAACGCTCGTGATGGAAGAAAGTGAACGTAATAGACCACCATGCTTGTGTCTTGGTCCGAGTAGCAGTAACTTTTTGGATGATATTCAACATGTAAAGATTTAATAGTTGTATGTTCTGCCTGAACTGTGTTATTAGACTTTCACTATTGATTTCACACGAAAACGAACCAGCGACGCTATTCAAGAGATTTATAGCAGTTTTATTCAGTGTACTTTTTGTACAGCTTCCCATACTGCAAAAACAAATGTACAGTGGAGTTCGGTTATGTCGACGGCCTCGGGGGTTGCAAAAAAGCGTTGAGAACCGTTTAGCGAGATAACCTACAGCCAATATGACGATTTATTTGATGAGAAGCGATCGGCATGGTATAAAAATGTACTGTATATGTTTGCTAACAATAAAAGGCATATGTGCACCAACTAACAGCAGAGATTTAACAGTATACAATAAAAACACTTTCGATTTTGATACAAACCTTTAATTATATTCTCCAACATTGCAAACACAACATCCATGATGCAAATCTCTCATTCCACCACATCCTAAATATGCTCTATATACTCAGAGGTGGTATAAATGTATCTATACTGCAATTATAATTGCATAGATAAGGTTATGAAATTCATGTTTTAAATATAGCAAAATATATGAATTCATTTACTGATGCTTATTTGACTTTCTATGGTCATTGGGTTGTGCTGAGACGGGGAGAACAGACAAATTCAGCCGGGGAACTTCTTGCTATGATGCAACAGCAGAAAAATAATGAAAATAGATAAATTAATTAAATGATACTTTAAATGGGAAACTAAAATCACCACTAGATCTTAATGATTCAGCCAATTTGTTGATTCAGTAACAAAGCAAATTACTGCGCTTTTGAATAGGTCATTGAATCATTGACTCAACTGATTCGTTAAAAAAATTGACACCTCTTACAGGGGATTTTTAACATTTTGGGTGCATATTACCTGTATATTAATATTTTCTGACTCTCCAGGAGTTAAAATTGTATCATTTAAAATGAAATTAATTTTATCCATAAATACATGCTCATATAAAATGCATTATATAGTTATAAAAGTCATTGTATGTACAGTAATACCTCAGTTTACGAGTTTAATTAGTTGCAAGAGCGAGCTCGAAACTCAATTCACGTACACCAAAACAATTTTCCCCATCAGAATGCAATAAAAATCACACGATGCGTTCCACATGACCATAAATGCACATTTTAAATATTTTTTGGTTTTACCCTATTAATTACAGTTAAAATTATAACCATTAAGCTCTCATATAAATACTATTTAATAATTGACAATTAAACTCTAAAATACTTGACAATTTACTGTAACACACACTTTAGCTTTGAGTAGCGTCGATTTGAGGAATTGATTTTTAAAATGTACTTTTTAATAAATACAGACAATAAACATTTGCATCATATCATTGACCCAGTTACCTCCAAAATGGTGAATTAGCTTCAAATGAAATGCTTGCTCTCATTTAATGTCATTGCTAAACATTATTTATCTGGCATCTGGGTCATGTACAATAGCATTCAAGACCGATATTACATTGATTGGACGTATGTAGATCTTGAGCATCTCAGTGAGTGGTGTCCTCTCCATGACCATCCATGCACAAAACCCTCAAAATGTCCTGTGAGATGGGTAGCAAACACTGGATTGATTCCCTCCAGATGTCCTTCTACATCCTGTCCGGCCTAAACAAACACTCAGCACAAAGGCAGAGGAACACAAAGCAGGGATCCTTCATGTGCTACATTACACTGTGTATCCTCACTGTTCTCTTTTGTTCTTCGGGTCTGATGCCAAGCACACTCAGTTACTGTCTATCTGTTATTAGACGTCTCCTGTTTGTGGGAAATGTTTTTGCTCAAATATATAACGTAATTCAGTTAGACAGTGGATGGTGGTTCACACATCAGGCATTTTTTTGTGTGTCTTTAAATTAAACGGATAACTCAAATTTAGACATGCCAAACAAACCTCACTGAATCTCTTTCAGGTAGTAAGTAACAATGGCACAAATACAAAATTAGTGCAACAAGAAATAAGCATCTGTATGTGTGTGTTGGAACTCTTCTGGAAGAAAGAGGAGACATTTGTTCAGTAATTGCGCTTTGATTAAAGCAACATACAGCATAGCTTTTCATGCACAAAAGCCTGTCCTCAAAGTAGCATAAGCTCCACTCTCCATCACAACATAACAGAAACTTGTCTAAATCCCAACATAATAGAACACTAAACACAATCTAGTGTCAATCTTTTCTTCGTCTTCAAAAACACAAAATAACAATTAATTTCAACATTTACTCTTCTCATCCAGTTCCATGCAAAACATTCTGAACTGGAAATCCCCTGCGCAGTTTCAGCTAAGGCAAATATAATTATTAATGTAGTCCCAACACAATTGATTTGGGAAAACTTTCATTATGGAAATGTAAACTTGCTTATCAAGAACTGACAAAATAATGTTAGCATCAGAGGTTTAGGGAAGAACTGTTTATGTCTATTGCACTAAAGGTTCTTTATATTGAAAAAAGGTTCTTTGGATTATTAAAATGCACAGTTCACTGAAAGGTTCTTTGGAGAACTAATACAGTTCTGGCATTGCTGAGAAAACCTTTCTTTGGAACCTCTATTTTAAAAGTTTAAAAAGACATAGGCTACATGTGCTAATATGCTAATAACACCCCTTATGGCTACAAATACTTTTCAGAATATCAAGTTTACTCAGCTAGAAGCAAAGATGTTCATGTAATTACATAGATGTTTTAAGCCTAAGGTTTAGCTAATTGGATGATGCATCTTTTAATCTTTTAATTACAATGAATTGTAACTTTCATAACTGTTTTTAACAATTAGCTGAAGGTTAGACAAAGAAGCTGCACCCGCCGTTTTGCCTGAAGTTACTGTTTTTCCGATACTGTCTGAATTGAACGAGTTTTAGCCTGCATTAGATGTATGCATATTCTAGCTGCGATAACACCGGAAAGAAAAATGGTTGCTATGCAATCGCTGTGGTATATTATCTCATCACGAATGTTTATGATCACGCAACAGTTGCTGCATCTCCACAATCAATCAACCACACAGGCCCACTGGAATATGAAGACATAATTATTAATGTTAAGGAGCTCTTTCATTTTAAATCATTAAAGTTTGAGATTTACGGTCTGTTGACAACACCCATGTTAGCTTTGAAGAAATGCCTCTGATGTGAAATAGCATTAGGCTGGTTGCATAGACAGTTACACATGAATATGAATGAAACTGCTTGTTACAACCTGAGATGCTCATTAAAAGGAAAAATTCCTCTGCGTGTTCACCCACCGAGTGTGTGGTCTGCTGCATTAATCACAGTGCCGGGTGAAAAGAACATTTTTACATTTCAAATTTGCCATTTTTCAAAGGCAGCTCTGTTTATGGGAAATTTTACCGGGTTCTGTCAGCACTCAGACAAAGGATGCAGCATGACTCAAAATGACAAATTGTGAGGAATTCCATCCTACGTGGACTGCTTTGTCTCAATAGGCCTTCAAAACATTGTTTCAAAAGGTTTTTCAATAGAGGAAATATTTTTTGTCTCGGTACAAAAACCATATTCAGTTCCATGATGACCCAAGGGCCATGCCGTTTTAATTCAGCAATTCCACTGGATCTTTATGTGAAGCTGCTGAATCAGATGGCTGCTTCTAAATAAGATTGCTGGATTCCCAGTAGTCAAAATTCTCTTTATCATTGACTAACAACAATGACATCCGTCTGCCTTTGATAACAGAAAGGGACACTTGTTTATATGAGAGTGTTTGCTCTCAGACATATTGACACAAATGTACCATTTCATTTCTTTGCTCTGTTGCCCAGTGATTGTTCTTAATAAAGAAAAGACCCGCTCTATGGAAAGGTCAGGTTTGCTTCTACTTCTCACACCAGCTGTTCCTGATCTGTCTTTTGGCTGTGCTCAGAACAGATAATTCAATGGACTCTCTGTGGGCTTCTTCCATCATCCCATATCTGGCTTATTTGGAGTGAGGTCCAAAAGTCTAGTGAAAAATATAATACACTTTCTTGTCATGACAAATCTTATTATGAGTATAATCATTTGATTTGAGTTTGTTCCAAAACCACTTTGTGAACGTCTGACAGTCTGTACGGAGTTTAAACGATCGATGTCACAAAGTTATATTTTTGATTAATGAACTAGAAATACTACTGAATCTGACATATTTCACAACTTTTTTTGTACTACAGTTTTCCGAAATCCTAAACTGTAATGAATAAATAATAAATGAAGACAAAAACCTCTAAGTCCGTCTGACATTTTTCTTTGAAATGAGCATTTATATGCTTTTAATTTTTCTCTTATCAGTGACATTTGTTTAACTAAGGCATTTCAATAACTGACTAATAACCCTTTCATTGTTATTAAAGTGAAATTACTGAACCTAAACATAGGAGCCTGATAAAAAAGCAATAACTTAAAAGAAAATGGATAAAAATATGACAAAAATATCAAGCATATTATATATAATATTATGCTCACCAAGGCTCCAAAAATACAGTAAAAACTGTAATGTTGTTAAGTATTACTATGATTTAAAAGAAATGTTTTGTATTGTAATATATTTTTACATTTATATTTAAAGAACACTGAATTTTCTGCATCATTACTCCAGTCCTCAGTCACATGATCTTTCAGAAATCATTCTAATATCGGTATATTGCCGCTCAAGCAACATTTCTGATTATTATCAATGTTGAAAATGGTTGTGCTTCTTAATATTTTAGTGAAAACTGACTAAATGTTATCAGGATTCTTTGAAGAATAGAAGGAACAGCAAGTATTTAAAATACAAAATCTTTTGTAACATTACAAATGTCTTTTATAGTCACATTTTTCAATTTAATGTGTCATTTAAGAATAAAAATATTACTGACGTTAAACTTTAGGTGGTCAAAATTTGGTTTCAGAATATTGTACATCACAGTAAATGTCAGGGTAGAATACTGTTATTTTTTATTTTAAATTGTAAAAAAATAAATAAAATAGAATATGCATCATTGTGTTCGGATTATTTACACTTAATTATCCTGCATTGCAACCCACGGTGTTTCTATCTGCAGCACTTGTGTAAATTCTGTAGGTCTTTACAACCCAAAATGGCTTGGTGTCCACTTATAAACATACTAATTCAAACAACAGATTGTGGGTGCTGACCTTTACAAATTCTCGTACAACGTCTGAGATAATTCATGAAGAGACATTCCATAAATGGGAACGTGATTATGCATAATTAGATCATAATGGACACGGCGTGAGTCATCGGCAAACATCGGCTTCGTCTGTAATGGTTTTGTGTGCTACTTTTCTTTTGAAACCTTTATCAACATATTGCACAATAAGAATTCGAAACGAATTGTGCAGGAGTCAAGGAGATTAAAAGCGATGACACTAGTGGAAAAAAAGCGGAGGCTCTGTATGAGGCCTCGCCCCCCTTCTCAGAAGGCTGCTATTTGCTCTGGGCAAATGGGCCAGTTGCACAACTGTTCTACCAGTGCTGTTCAAACGGCTTCTCACAACAACCTGCTGTAAACAAAAGGCACAAAAGCAAGCAGTGCCGGTTTGCAAAATCCACCTCCCAGGCCCTTCAAACAGACCCTTTTTGCCCCTTTCTGCCACACTTACACAAGACCTTTTCAACCCCAGCCACTCTCACATGCAAATAATAGATTAGAGCTGCTGCCTATGGAAACAGTTTAATTACGAAATAACGTAAGTTCAATGAAACCCATGCATTTGAGCATACCATTGCCTTGCATCACACAAATCCACCAAATGTATAAGCTTTTCTTCTCTGTGAAATAGACTGGATATTGATGTGGTAATATGTTATGGGTTTACACTGGTTTTAGCTGTAATCCTCTCTTACTGCAACTCCTATCCAAACACCGGTGCGGTTTATGGGATTTGGGGGGGATACCGAAACTATGTCCTCAAATTTACTCACCATCTTGTCAATCCAAATCCATTAGACTTTCTTTCTTGTGTGGAACAGATAAGAAAAAATTGAATAGAATGACCAAACTGATCTTTTTTTATATATACATACAATGATGGTGAATAGTGACATCTGTGGAGTGGTGAAGAACTATCACTACTAAGATTGCCTCTTATTAGGCAATATTTTTAAATAGCTCATGATGACACACACACACATATATATATATACACAGTGGAATCCGGTTATGTCGATGGCCTCGGGGTTGCAAAAAAACATTGAGATAACCGATGATCGAGATAACCAACAGCCAATATGCCTATTTATTTGATGAAGCGATCGGCATGCTATAAAAATGTACATACACTGTATATGTTTGCTAACAACAAAAGGCATATGTGCACCAACTAACAGCAGAGATTTACCAGTATACAATAAAAAACACCTTAGATTCTCGATACAAACCTTTAATTATATTCTCCAATATTGCAAACACAATGATCGTTCACAGCGTAAACAGTCACAATACACATAAACACATTTGCTCATAACACAGTAATTTCGCTCTGACACAGTTCTGGAAAGTATTGCACACGTGGTTACTATGGTTTCTTTACAAACTCTAAAATGCTTTGTTGCTTTTTGCCTTTAACGGTCTGCTTGAAAACAAATGCTTCTATCAGTAACAACGTCTTTGTCAATGTCAATGTAATCTGGGAATTCCTGGACAATGATGCTAACTCCTGCGCCTCCTTTTCCAAGATAGCATCTAGAAGGCTTTATTTTTCCATCACTTCCTCGAGTTCTTCTGCGGCTGCACTGTACGTGAAACGGGAACTCAGCGCATGCGGAGTGAACTAGGTACGATCATTAGTCACAAGATAACCATGTGAAGTGGCGAATTTGTCTCTCTTTTGTGCTCGAGATATTAGGGTTCGGCGACGTAGAAGAATCGACATAACCGATAAGAAAATACTAAGACAAATAGGGAGTTTGGCGGTTCCACTTCAAAACCGTTGACATAATAGGGTTGGCGAGTTAACCGAGGTCGAGATAAGTGGACTCCACTGTGTGTGTGTGTGTGTGTGTGTGTGTGTGTGTGTGTGTGTGTATATATATATATATATATATATATATATATATATATATATATATATATATATATATATATATATATATATATATATATATGTATATGTATATATATATATATATATATATATATATATATATATATATGTATATGTATATATGTATATGTATATGTATATATATATATATATATATATGTGTGTGTATATATATTTTATTTAGATATACTGTACATTTACAAACTTTTAGTTTTATTATATGCGATTAATCAAGATTAATCTATTTGACAGCACTACAATATACTCAACTTTATATAGATACTGTACATCTGGACTTCCTTTTAAAAATATGAATGCTTGAAGACCACTATTTGGTAGACCACTCCACATTTTTGGAGCACAAAGTGGCTAAAAAAAGTGAACAGATTAAGATTAAGAAAAGATCGCTCAAGATTTACTGAATAATGTGCCAAATGACACGCACTAGAGGATCTTAAACTACGATTCAGAACATATCACGACAAAACGGTCAGTAATACATAAAGGCATTTATGCGTATTTTATAAATGATAAAAGACCCTTAAAATCCTTCCTTAGGTGAACTGGTATAATATGCTCTCTTCTTTTTTATTTCAATAGCACTCTGGCTCCGGCCTTTTGTAACAATCGTATCTTGGCAAGCCAGTATATAGCATTACAATGATCAAAACAAGCAAATTGATTTTAATTTTTTAGCATCATCCAAAGATAAAATTAACTGGCTATTGAGCCAGTTATGATTGGCCAAGAGCTGGTTTTGTTATGCAGATCAGCCAACCCTGCTATTCAGCAGACAATAACCATTAAAAATGTAATTTTTGTGTGAAAACAAGAGCGGATGTCCAACAACAAACAACCCTCTGCTGTGTTTCCTGTTTTGAACGTGATCCGGTTTAAGCTCAAATCGGTCATTGTGGTGACTGTAAGTATAAACAGAGGCACGTTCCTGTTGATGAGGCCACCTTGCAGCCAATGGAGAGGATGTTGTGCAATCAATGAGCTAAGCTAATTATCATGGGATCAAATAGTGGCTCCATGGAAACCTCTCCACTTTTTCCAAAACAAACCGCCGTAGCTGTCTCTCTTAAGCGTTCCTTTGAAACGGCCACCGCTTGTTCATCTCTGCCTGCTCTGTTTATTTCTGATGACACATGGCCCAGCAGGCCTTGTATGGAGTTTGAGAAGTCGAATGTCACTTTGCTTGATAAGGAAATCTTGGCTTTTGTTCACATAGAGACAGAGAAATAGGACACTGCTTATCAGACAAGTGGTCTTATGACATAAGTTTAATTGGTTTAGAAGTGTAATAAAAAAAAAAAAACATTTCAGTTCAATAAGACATTCATTTCAATGTCTCACCTGTGGAAATACATTGGTTTCTTTGGATCCAACACAAAGTTGGCACGTCTAGTGGAAACAGAGGAAATGTGCTTGGCTGACAACATGTGTGGTCATAAAGAGTTGGGACACATTCCTCCTTGTTGTATAAATCCTATGGGATTTTCCCAATTAGTGTGCTGTTCCCAGACATTAGTAAAACCACTGGCTCCTTACTGTGGGTAATGAATTCCTCACATATCGCAGGCTATAGCTTAATCACAGAGCCAATCGACACCTTTGCATATCATATCATTAAAATAACGAGGATTTATGCCCATAAGATCAAGACCAACAATGGTTCTTCAGGGTTGAAAGGCCCCTGGGGTTTGGCATCTTACCCTTTGACCTCGTGAGAATTTCCTGAACCCCTACACAGAAAAATACAAATCATTTCCTCACAGATGTGCCACTGATTTTCAGCTTAAAACTCTCAGAGCTTCAAACTTTGTGAAGCGATGTAGGCGTGTGTCACATACTCATCCCAGACTCGGCAGTTTCAAGTATCGCTTTTAATCAACATTTTGACTCATAACTCCAAATTCTGTACAAGGGGTAAAGCCACTCCCTATTTCTGAAACTAAATATGGGTCTGGTGCTTTAAACAACATGCTTCTCTAATGAATCAGAGTTATATTTTAAAACATAGAGGACACTTCTGCAAGGAGATGACCGTAAACCTGCTGCATATTTGAACACCAATAATGGAATGCACATACATATTTCTACAAATAAACCTAACCATGCAGATTTGCATTCCCTCATTGCACAGTTGAGACTCAGAGCCAGCAAAGACAGATGCCCGTTTTCTCTTCTGCCTGCTGTAAGCATATGACCCCAAGGCATCTCTGGCAGATTGTATCATCCTAGACTTAGATAAGCACTTGCGCAATATTATATGTGGCAGCAGTATGCGTTTGAAGGTGGATGTCGAAACCATTAACAAAAACAAGCACTGGGTGACAGAACAAACCTGGAGTGCAGGTACTTCTACTCAGAACACAGTATATGGTCAGCCAGTTTTTTGCTTTCAATTGAATTTCTGATGCAGAGAGTATTCATTAAATCTGTCAATAAAGAATTACAAGGTAATTCTTTGTAAATATGATTTGGGCATGTTGCGACTGTTACTCGATTCATAACAAATTCCAAAGAACTTTGAACGGGGGAAATGCAATTGTTTGCTTTGACTTTCTAGGAATTCTACATTGTTGGAATAAAAAGCATAGTCTTGGAAGAAACCAAATATATGTCGTTTTTAAACTACATGACTTTGATTTTCTTTCCAAGACCTCGGGTTCCTCTAGGGAGAAACATACTGAGTAGCATTTATAATTCAAATTAATGTTATTGCTCTTATTGCAAATGTGCTTTTCACTGTTTTTTTTTTATTTATTTTTAATAATAACAATAGTAACTAGAGAATAAAGTTCGAGACAAACTTTAGAAATTGGCATAAGAATACCGGACCAGAATCTCTGAATTGGCATGTTGGTAGCAGGTTGCTAGGGTATCCAGGGTGGATGCTAGGGTACCCAGGTTGGTTGCTAGGGTGTTGTTAGGTGATGTATGCCGTACTTGGTTCGTTTAGTGTGGACCAAATAAACAAAACAAAAAAGTTATTTAGTCCTGATCCGCTTGGTGTTCACATTGGCATTTTAACACTGAAGCTAAAGATACCAAACCTAAATGCATAGAGATATGTTCACAATCTGATTGATCTGTTTTTATTACATACTGTATATATTTTGCAACGGAACTTAGTATGTTGTATATGCGTAGGCTACATATGAAGCCTGTACAGAACTGTGATAGGCAACATTGTGGTTGCATTTTGTCTTGGTTTTAGGTTTGTTTACATGTCTTTAGTTCATGTTGTGTTTTTATTTCATTCAAACTGCACCAGTTTGATTGGAAGCGGACTAAGACCCATCTTTTCAGCGGCCTTGGTCTGCTAATTTGGTGCGTACCAGAATTCGGATGGGGGCGTTTACACTTACAAATGAACCACACGAACACAGAAATTGCAGCAGGGATTTTAATTCTAACCAAATAAGCCAAGTGTAGAGACACCTTTAATCTAACTAAACTCACCTATCTACAATTGACTGAAAATCTCAAAATCCAGTCAACAACTGACGAGTAGAACAAAGACTCCACCCTCTATCCTTTGTCAATAATCCAATACACTTGGATATACATCACATTACAGTAGAAGAGATCTGTTGCTACTTCCATTCATTGTGATTTCAAAAACATTTATGTACATTTCTAATGCATCAGAATTTGATACATATTTAACAAGTTGATATAACTAAACAAATACAGTAGTACCTCAAGATACGAAAGGCTCAACTTATGAAAAATCCAAGTTACGAAAGCAAAGACGAAAATTTTTACTGCTCTACATACGAAAAGTTTAAGATATGAAAGGTTTCTGAAAGTCCGAGATTCGCCCCATAACAATTTTGAAACTCGCGCCGCACGCCGCCATCTTAGTTATAGTAGACTCGCCACCATCCTCCTGCTCTCCCATTGGTTCCTGATGCTAGCCAAGCCATGAGATCCTTCTCTCTAATTGGACAGCATCCCTCCCATCATGCATCTTCTATACGTACGTGCTGGCGTGCTTTAGCTCAGCCACTCCGCACCCGAAACTTTACATTTTTTATGTGTTTTCGTAAAGTTAAGTGTATGTACGTACGTACGTACGTACGTACGTTATCTGCCGTTTGTCCTCCTCCTCTGCCGCCACTTTCAGAGATAGCCTCACTCGAAAGGTAAGCTTCGACATTTTACATTATTTCATTTTTTATGGGTCAATTTAGCTTTATTATGAAATTTAATGGGGTGTTTTTGGAGGGCTTGGAACGAACTAGCCATTTTACATGTAAAATGTGTTCCAAGATACGAAAAACTCATTATACGAAGGCCGCCTCGGAACGGATTAATTTCGTATCTCGAGGTACCACTGTAATATCAAAAACATTTGTTGAAAAATTATTTTCCCTCAAAATGCATTTCTTTTTTATTCTTTAAATAGATCAAATATATTTCTATATGGTTAATTATGTACTATGTCTAATGCATGTATCATACAGAGATACAAAGAAAAAAAAGAGACATCAGAAATATTTCAGTCGTGCAGTAATTCAGAGATGATGCATGTCAAAAACACACCATTGCAGAGGTCACAGAGGGTTTTAGAGTGACAGACAAATCTCTGCATCTGCTTGATGGATGGAAAGAGTGTTTATACTAGGGAACATGTACCGAAAGCCTGCAGCACCTCTCTCTCTCGTTCTCTCTCTCTCTCTGTGACTCATGCAGTAGTTATGCTCCCTTTTTTTTAATAAACCGCTGCGAGGCAACCATCGTGTTAATATTCAGTACAGTCAGGCGCTACAGCACACAAACACACTAGTTCCCATTATGGCCTCTATAAAGGATGAGTCAGACGGGCGAAAAGGGAACCCTTTCCTCGGATATTGTCATCCTCAATGCCACTGAATGAATGGCCATGTTGTGTATCTGTCACAAAATGCTACGTATCCGCACACCTGGAGACAAAGACCTGCTATGGCCATTCATTTCTCAGTCCAAAGGTGCAGCCAATTATAATTTTAATTCAGGAAATCTTTACAAAAGCTAAACACTGTGCACATCTTGTATAGATGCTTGAAACTCATGCATTTTGCAAAAAAACCCTACAAATTTCTGTGGCCTTCATTCTTGGTTCACATTCTCATAAACTACATTTCAATATTAATGATGTGTCTTCAACACTGCTCCTGTCAATGCTAGTCATAAGTATACCAGTAATACTAGTTACTGTTTCTGACTCATTCATGACTTACATAAAAGCTATGAGACACATTGTTTATGGAGCACAGGGCGGGTCGAGTTTCAGGGGTTCACTATTGTTTCTGTGTATAATGTACCCACAGTGATTTTTTTTCGGTATGTACGAAGAAAATGTAAGCCGAAGAACAAATGCACACTCAGACATATGAGATAATGAAAATGGCCTATTATGCAAAAAGCAAGAGCCAGCTTTATTGGTCCACCAACATTGTCGAAGGCACATTCTAACCAAATATCATATCGATCACCGGTACAGCTTGGCACTTTGTACACAAAAAATGTTGGGAGATTTAAACAACATTCTCTTTGAAGGTGCTATTCAGTACAATATAATTTCATAGTATATGACTTACAAGAGAGCAAACATATAACCATGCACTGACCTTTAACTAACATAACTCAACATTACATTTATAGTTGGTGATGCAAATTCATCTCCATTCAAAACACTCTTAAATACAGTTGGGGAATAGTCATTGTCTGGATGTGCTGCAGATATTGGACAAAATGACTATGTAAATTTATTTCAATGCTCATCATCAGTAACGTCCTCCAAATCATCCTCATCTTCGTCATCGTCCTCCTCATCCTCCTCTTCTTCTTCCTCATCCCTTTTCCTCTGTCTGCTAGATGTTCTTGACTACACCAGAAGAAAAATCTTTCAATTGCAGTTTTTAGGATTGTAATGCAACTTACATAAAGACTTTTCCCACCAAGAAATGTGCTCTTAAGACAGTAATGAATTATGGAAAATCTTGATTTTATTCCCTGAAGTAAAAGCATATTAAGCTGTTTTACGTTGTGTATCATTTTGGGGTATCGATAGATAATGAACTGTATTAAAGTAGAACAAATGAACAAAGGGTCTTATGGACACGTACATGTAAATGTGAAGTCGATGAGAACATAAAGTGTCCCATTTGTCATTTTAGAATTCAGAAAGGTGCGAGTGAGCGGTCACTTTGTGGTCAATATGTGCCCTTGATGAGTCCACACCGCAGAAATAAAGTGCAGACTCGCAGGAAAACCACAAACGTTTAAGGTACCATTTGGGACAGGGCCAATGTAGCCGTTTGGAACACATTTGGAGAAGGGAGCAATGAAAAATGTAACTTCACCTATAATGTGACCAGAAGAATGCAGTGCAGTGTCCATCAGACCAGTAGCTGTTCTTACAACAGGAATTTCTTATTATTGCTGTTGTTGCAAAAAACTATCCACATTATAATCAAGTTTCTAAAATATGTTTCATGCTCTGCTCGCAACTTTAAAACTTGGCGTCTCTTGTTTGGACACCAAGTAATCAACACTACCTAACGTATCTACTATTAAACAAATAGTAATAGATTTCTTACCTTACATATGAAACGCATGACATAAATGTTTGTAAAATATCACAAACCAAACCAATTGAACTGTTCTATTTGTACATTAACTCAAACCTAGCTTTAAAATAAATCGCAAGAACAGAGTGACCATTGCATGCACCCTTTGCCAACGGATTTGTAGAAGGGCCCTTTGTGAAGGGACTCGGGTGTTCACTTTCATTTGGAACGCCCCTTTAATTGATAGCATAAAGTTACATTCAAAAGGCGATTTACTCCATTTTGAGCCCTACTGTAGACATTGGTTTTTATATCCGAACTATACACTTTTATCCCAGTACTTCCGTAATCATTTGAATGCAACACAAAAATAACGATACTGTGTGGATGTAAGTCTTTGTCAAGCTGTTTCATACCTACACATGACAACTGCCAGTCACACTTGTCAAAGTCGTCTCACTGTCATTTAGGAATTAGTTGTGTGGGTGTTTGAATCCTTTAATGACTAATCATACATTTCTACTGTAATACGTCATCGTTTTTTGCCAACACATGACCCATTAATACTTGTCGTTGTATTCTATCTCTGTTTCTATTGGAAATGGAAATATAAGATATGGGGAAGCACTTACCTGCATTGTTCCTGATTTGCTCATTGAAGTACCAGTTCGATTCAGGGACTGTTTAGAATTGGCACGGACTATTTCTAACCGTGATTGATAATCAGGGGGGTGCAGTGAATTTCTAAATACCTGTTGAGACAAAAAAAATGGTAGACTGTAGACTGTTCTTCATATAGACCACCATGAACCTAATGTCATCTTACTCACCCGTCGCATAATAAAACAACAATTAGTACAGCCAAATTCAAACAAGATATATTAAAAAGAGTAACGAGTCAACACAAACTAGTATCACATACAGTGTTGTAGCAACAGAGAAACATTTACACACTCGGTCCTGGTGAGGGTGTGCCAACAAACATTGTCACCTCAACTTTATTAACTCCAGTTAAATATTACAAGAAGGATATTTATGACCCATCTCAATATGCTTTATTTGTATCTTCATAAAACTGTCACCATGTGCCAATATACGACTATTACAAGTTTCCACATCCAATTACAGGCAAAGTTCAGACAAGAACGAGGAAACATTTCCCTAAAAAAAAATCCCTGATGAAATAATATTGTTGTGATACTCTTCCCAGCAAGGAAATAGTCGCAAACTCAAGTCTTGAGCATAAAATTTGTTTTGGCACACCAAACTATGAATTCATAAATAAATGCATTAGCCAGTGCGAACATTCCACAGCTGACTGAACACGCTTTACAAGAAGCCTCTCCAGTTCTTTTACGTGTCAGGCTTGGAGGGGGACTTACACCGCAGGAACCAGAGCTTTCATCATTATGACAGTAGGGGGATCTCAAGAGGAAAAAGAATATAATTTGATTAGACATTAAGACAGACAAGCTCAAACCAGCAGAACCGCCAGAGTGGAGTCCTCACCTCAAGGTCTTCTTCCTCATCTACATTCTGAATGTCCTGGTAAGCAGCTGTGTAAATTTCCAAAGCTTTGGCATGGAACGCCATCTCCACCGTCACAAATTCACCCAAAATGTTCTGCATAAGAAACATGACAACATTTTAAATACTGTTTTCTATGAAGTGGCATTGGAAGATCTGATGTATAGAATAATCAGTTATATCACTATTTATAATCAATACACACTACTGTTCAATAGTTTTTCAGCATAGATCTATACTTCAGTCTTCAGTGTTACATGATCCTAATTCTACCGTAATATGATGATGTGGTGCTCAAGAAACACTTATCAATGTTGAAAACTGCATTACATTTCTTTGGAAACCATGATAATTGTTTTTCAGAAATCTTTGATGAATACAAAGTTAAAAAGTCCAGCATTTATTAGAAATATGAAAAGGAAATGTTTTGTAACATTATACATTTATTTACTATCACTTTTAATTGATTTAATGCATCCTTGCTGAATAAAAGCATTTCTTTCTTTCTTTAAAAACAAACTAATCCCAAACTTTTGAGTGGTAGTGTACTTAAATGTGGGGTTTATTTTCCATGCAGTATGAAGGACCTTAATATCACGAATCTTCTGCTTTTCAAAGTCATCTATTGTTTCCTCCAGCTGGCGAGTCGTGCGTGTGGCATCCATTGTGGCTCTTTGGAGTTCACTCTCAGCCTTTCGTCACACAACCAACAATAAAACGTAAAGCACAAAGAGGTCTGAGCAGCAGACAAATTGTGTGAGTCTATCAGCTTACTGAGAGGTAAAAAGTTTCATATCAAGTTAATGGCAAAGACTAGTTAAACAAAGATGGAGCACTTGTATTAATATGAATGGGACAAAGTGAAATGTGCAATATGGCAGAATAAGTCCTGCCTTTTAGGTAAAAGAGCCAATTGCCAAAATGTCTGAGACAAGCGCTAAGGACTAGCCTGAAAAATGCATTTTGTTTTGTCATGATTTGAGCGTTTAGAAACAACATGTTGTTGTCAGCTTTCATTGGTGATTTCAAATATTAAATATTTGAAATAGCTTCCCAAGATGAGTTTCAAAGATGGCTGCCGAGTGAAATGACTTGACTGAAAGGGACTTGGGTATACTTGACATATCAGTACCAGGGTGAATTGGACCTACTTGATTATAATTAAGTAGTTTTAAGATGATATTACACTTTGTTGCACACAAGGCCCACCTGTGACTGAGAAAGGCTGTTAAGGTATTATCTGTAATTCTGTGGTTTACAACAAATATCTTTATATAGTATTCAAATGTCAAGAGTAAGGCTATCGATTCACGTTAATTAATGAATATGTGTTAAAAAAGTAACATTTAATGACCCCACCCCCCCAAAAAAATGTATGTTCAAATCAATTCAAGCTTATTTGTATAGCACTTTTCACAATATGTATTGTTTTAAAGCAGCTTTAGGAAGTATTGTGTTATCAGCCAGAGACGAGTGTATCAAAGTGATGTCCATATTTCAGTAATAAACAGCTATAATACAGCACATGTAAGTTTAGCTAACACAACGAAGATGCTTTTCTAATATTAATGCGGGTCCTAAAGCTCTTGCCTGATCATAACCCTTCTTTTTTCAGTGATATTCTTCTGACCTTTTCTCTTTTGTAATGTCTCTTAGGCATCTTTTTACAGTCTTCAAATCTCATCTCATCATGAGTGGCACGCCCCCTAATGCTGATTGGCTACAAGTTTGTTGCGCTACTATGTCTGATTTACTATGTCTAATCATTTGGCATTCTAACCTAAATTCGAGGTTGTGCTAAAATAAGAGTTGAATAAGACATTAAAAGACTAAATTAAGACTAAATTGGAATTGAATTACATTGCTACACACCGAAAAAACAGAACACGCTGAAACCATCACTCTCTCTATTGGAAATCCCTGTTGGGCAGATTGGGAGGGCCTTACAATTTGTATGTAATTAAACATTCTTTTTTTCATCGATTGCCATACAAAATCTACAGGGTAATTTGACTACCGTAATAACTGTGCTCTTCTAGTTCACAGCGATGTAGAAGAAATAATAACATCTGATTTGTAAGGATACAATGATCTGTCTGTCCGATGGGTTTTTCTGCCTCGTTCTTTCAAGCTGCTGCATCTGCTTTGCCTCTCTGTTTCTTGCAGTCTGCGTCTGCTTCAGGTCCTCCTGTACATAAATTGGATAAAATCACAACAGTTAGGTAAGAGCAGAGCACCCTGGTACTTAGGTTTTTGACCTGTGACAACAGTCACTGTACATCATGCTTACTCAGAATATGATGCAATGCTGCCCTCATGAGATCACTGAAATAAGGTCATTTTTATATTTTAACTATAAAATATGAACCCATTTACTTGCACTTCAACACATGAAGAAAACCTTACCCTTTTTGTTTTCACAATATTCCCATATGCTTTCAAAGGCTCTATAACTTTCACTTCCAGCCTCTCCACCTGTGAACAAAAGTATGTGTTTGCACATTAGTCGGAAACACAAATACGCTTAAGTGTGTTTTCATGGTTTTAAACACACCTCTGCTTGCCGATAATCTTGAATCTTGGCCAGTTGATCTGCAAAATTCTTCAATCCACATTTTAAGTTTGGTGTCTCTGTGTCAGCATAAAGGCCGACTTCTCTGACCAGGAGGTCGGCTTTGTCTCGCAGTCGGGCAGTTTTACGAACGTAACCAGCAAACATTTGGCACAATTCTCCAAAGTGCTTCTCTACATTGGTGATGTTGTCCTGAATCTGCTTGGTCTGGATGTCTCTGTAATGTGCAACATAGAACAATGAAGACAATTTGACTCGGGAAATTTGGTTATAAACCTGTAGACTATAGGATTTGCCCTTCATCAACATGTTAAAAGGGTTATAAGATTTATTCCGAGAGCAAATGTCCGCATTATCAATAAGTACCAGAGATACAAATATCTTCAAACAAGAGCTATTTAAAACTAGCTGTTTTCTGTAGTATCCTGCTATATATATATATATATATATATATATATATATATATATATATATATATATATATATATATATATATATATATGGTTAGGGTAAAAAAATAATATAAATATATATAAAAAAAAATTTAAAGCAGCAGTTTGAAAATTGTTACAAAAATTAAGCGGACATATGTTAATAATACATTTTAAGTTAGGAAGTCATGTAGCAAATAATAACAACAACTTGTATCATCGAAATGTGCACTGCAAACATGCTTTTCTGTTAACAGTTCTTCGGTTTCGCTTACACAGATACGTTTTTGTTTTAATATATTGCAACAAGTTGTGCTTATGCAGTTATACAGTCATTTACACAATAAAACGCCCGCTAGCAGAACGACTTCTGTTTGTAACACTTAGCTTAGCTGGCTAGTTAGCTAGCTTCCCAAACGTCATAACAAATCTGGACACTTTTACCTCGCTCTTGCATCAGGAGTGCGGCTCATGATGATTCGAAACAAATATCGATTTATTCATTAAAGATATTATATCAATCGAAATGAATCATGACGTCTTTAACATGCTCAAAAGAGTGTCGTGGTTGGTTATATGCAGGAAAGCTGAATGAACGCCATGCCGTTACCATGGAGCTAAAAAGCTACCGTGCGTCCTCTACTGGTACATTTACTAGTACATTTACATGTACTTTTGTGCATTTGGCAGATGCTTTTATCCAAAGCGACTTCCATTACATTCAAGAAACAATGACAATTTAATCAGTTTTTGCTTTCCCTGGGAATTGAACCCATGACCTTGGCGTTGCAAAAAACACACTCTACTATTTGAGCAACAGAAAATCATAAAAACAAATACATAAAATTAAATAATAACAAACGTACTAAAGATTGCCACCTATAATATCTAGCTCTAGGTTTTAGAGCTGAACATGAAATGAAGGTTTTATGTTTTTAAATCTGTTTATGAATGTAAAATTAGCAGACATTTATATTTGCTTCACAATGCAATTTTTTAATACTCACTTTTTGAGGACTCATGTGACTATATTAACCCTCATTCAGGTTTTGAGACTATAAGATGAAAACTCTATAAAAACTCTATATGAAAACTGCATAATCCATGCAATGGTATGTTTCTTCTCCAGTTTACATCTTTAATGTATTGCCCTCTGTGAACTGATTTGACCATCATGTCAACAGCAATATGAAAGCCAAAAATCATCTGCTGGATTTGCTTTATTTTTTACCATGAATAAAGCAATTTGACTTTAATTCCCCTCTTAACAGACACATATGGCATACTTTAGCGATTTTATTGGGTTTGTAACATTGCCAAAAGCAGGCTTCATGATCATTGAAAGTAATGGGAATTCATTGTGATGCGCTCATGAATGTCACCAGCTGCTGTGTCTGCGCCTCTGTGGAGAATGTCCAAAAACCTTCATTATCATGCTTAATCATCCATGGAATTGATCCCACTGTAACAGATTGCCTGTGTAAAACACGTTGCATTTAGCTGTGTGCACTGTGCATTCCACTGTGAGTCCTATTTAAGAAGCCTAAAGTCTTAAAGGGGTAGTTTGAAAATTCTGTCATCATTTACTCACCCTCATGTTGTTCCAAACATAAAAAACAAATTCATTTGAATTGAGAGGTTTAGTCAAAATTTTCTGAAGCGACGCGATTGCTTTGTATAATGCACATTGATTTTAGGCTTTTATTCACAAATAAACATTGATCAATAAGCATAAACATAAACAGAAGCTCAACCAAACCTGGCTGACGCACAGAAACAAACCTCATTGGTTATTGCGGAAGCTCAAACGTGATGTGCAACATGAGAATGAACCTCATTGGTTCTCACACTTCAAGCGAACATGCTTGAGCTTCCGTTTACCATAACTAATGTGTGTGTGTTGATGAATTTTTTGATGAAATTAAATCTGTTCAGTGTACAAGCAATCATGTCATGGCAGAAAAATTACGACTAAACTACTCAATAAGTATGGATTAGTTTAACTATCTCTATGAACTTTTTGAAGTGTCAAAGTTGTAGTTGTGTAGCTGTCAATGGAGAGACCGAAATCACTCAGATTTTATATGTTAAAAAAAGATCTTCATGTGTGTTCCAAGGATGAACAAAAGTCTTGGAAAGGTTTGGAACGACATGAAGGTCATGCGAGTTTTCATTTTTGGTTGAACTAACCCTTTAATATGTTCATTTACATAATTTTTTTTTATCATTGAATGACTGTGTTTACATGAAAAAGAATTCTTCTTTGGTCAAATGCTGACTATAAATTTCATGTAAACACATTAGCCTGATTGTTTTAAGACAATATGGTTTCTAGAAAACTGAAACCGACAGATGGCATATACCAGGGGTTCTCAACTCTGGCCCTCGAGATCCACTTTCCTGCAGAGTTTAGCTCCAGCCTTGATCAAACTCGACTGTCTGTAGCTTTCTATTAATCAAGACCTTGACCAGCTTGTTCAGGTGTGTTGGCGCTAAACTTCAATGTGAGTGTACAGTATTCTTTGTTTGATGTTTAGAATCAAAACAAGTCCAATTTAGGAATGAATGACCATTTCATAAGTAATCATCAGGTTGAATCGATTGATTCCAGTGTAAATTACTTACTCATTCAAACGAATCAACTGGTCTTCAAACGTTAAATAGTAGAGTAAACAGTAAATAGTAACTTAAACACTAAATAGTTTACACTCCCACTATGTGTTAGCACTATTATGCACAGAAAATATGTAATTATTCTGCAATCTGAAGATAAAGTACTTTCCACGTTGAGAACATCCAACACAAATGTACAGTGTAAACATATTCAGGCAAGATGACAAGTTACAGATGCACTGCTAAAGCACTGGGTCGGAGGTGCATTGTGTTATGTGCTAATTTAAAAAAATCATATTAGGCTACTTTAAAAGTTTGTAGCTTAGCTAGCTATGTTCGAGTAGATTGTCCAACGGTGTCTAAAGAAATATAACTTTGAGTGATATTACAGTTAGACAGATGTGTTAGAGTCTAGCTATTGAAACATTTTTGAGGCGCTGTGGAGACTTTATTTTACTAATATTTAAAATTTTTATTAAAATGAAGTCAGCTGTTAGTGGCCTGCATTGTAAAATGTATCATGCTCTCGTTTGATTTTCTTAAGCGCATGACTGAGAAACAATGAATGTTTAAATTATTGTCACCAAAATAATACATGCAATAAATGGCAAGAGCGAAATATTTTAACAGGCGTGATACCTATATAACTTTTTTTCTAGAATAAAAAAACTTATTAATCAGAATGACACTTCATTTAAAAAAGGATTCTCAAGCAGACAGAGCCATTGTATGATAACCTTTGTTTAATCACGACCAGCATTTTTTTTGGGCCATATATGGCATTTTAAAAAATACTGTTGATTACAAACCACTTAACTTTTATAGTAGGCTATAATATAAAGCAGTTATGGATGCAATAGTTTTAGGAAAGTGCAGTAATAGTTATTTTCCACTAGATGGCAGGCACAACTTTCTTACCACACACGCAATTCTATTTGGATGAACCTTTTTTTCATTCATACTTAAAAGTTGTGTTTTGTGTTTTCTATCAAATGCATGCAGGTAAGCTACATATTTCTACAATGAGGCGATTTCTGAGTGATTATGTGCGCATGAAATAAATCATATGGGATTAGATTGCAGTCAGGGTTGATAGATTTAAAGCGCACATTATAAGATGCATTCATTAGAACTGAGAAATGAACAGATGTTTAGAATACAGCTTTCTTCTTATTTCCCCTTAGATCTTCAGTCTTCACCTTGTGGAAGTTGCCCTCAGCCCAAAAATACTGCATTGTTTGTCTGGTGTATTCATTTGTTCTGGAAGATTGTGTCCTCTTAGAGACAGAGTCTGACTTTCTTAAGGAACAGATGGTGTTATTACAAAAACACCAATTAGCAGGAAGTGGGTTGCATCAACACAACTCTCTGAGCTTCGTGTTGGTGGCCGTCTGTGCCGTGCTGACAGGTTATGTCAGAAAGAAGTGTTCCCGCTGAACAGATTGGGAATGACATATGTCAGGAGCCGTGGCTGTCTAGGGCCCAGAGAGAGAGGTATCGGGGCCTTTGAGCATTGCCCTTCTTGCCTGCAGGTGAGACCTCATCAGTGTTGTGCTCTCTAAGGGTGTCAAGTCATCTCTATGGTCCCTGCACCCCACCAATCACCAGCAGCAGTGCGTCCGCATGCCTGCCTGCTTCTGTCATTATGCGCTCTGTGGTGTCTGTCAGCAGCTACATGAAATTAGAGAAAACCTTCTGCTGATTACTTCTTCATTCTGTTCTCATTTAAAATGCAAGACCCACCTTATGCTGATGCTTTTGGTCTGCTCTGCATGATGTCAATTATTTTAGAAGAAGAATGCTATAGTTTCATTAACATACAAACAATCCTCTCTTAGAAACCATCCTATCCTTGTATATTTAATTATGACTATATATTATTCTGACTATACATATTTTGACTGCATATCTCTCCCAAGATATCTTTTTTTATGTCTTTAAATGTGATGTGGCTCTTTAAACTCAACATGAAACTAAAGTTGCAATAATACCTTTTTTCGTAGTTTGACATATATTCGAGTTAAATGGCTTCTCGAACAAGAAAATACATTTTGTTCATTGGGTATTCTTTGAATCATTATTTAATTTGTTTGAAGTTATTTAGTTTGAAGGTTACGAAGGTATCTTACCCAGTCATTATAATAAATAATGCAATATTTCATAATAAAAAAAGAATGGTCAGTTTTGATTTCATTGAAATTATGATTTTGTGTGGCTAACTCATATAGACTGTAGAACCTAGAGACACATATGCACAAACTAAAAGTAGGGGAGACATTTTGTGCTTCCTATTTTTGAAAATTAAAGACGTGACTATTAAAATATTATTGGATATCTCCATTGTTGTTGCCTAGGAAATAAGATTCAGTTTGAACACAGGCTGACCATTTGTTGTGGTTAAGTTGACACAATATATGGTGTAAGTTTGGACCACATAAATGTGGAGACTCTAAGGGGACATGGTGATGGAAAAGGGAAAAATTGTATTTCGATGCTTTCATGTATGCTCATAAAACACTTACGCTCCCCTGAGAAACCTTACTAAACTTTGACGGTCCCTCAAGATATTTTGTGTTCATGCATGCGCAAAAACATTTCCTATTATTTCCATAGCTTAGCATTCCCTGGCAAAGCATTTGCGTTCCTCCGATAAACTTTGCGTTTGCTTGCAAAATGCTTGCGGTCCCTCAAGATGTTTCGTATTATCGTGTTAGCAAAAACACTGAAATATAATTTTCCTTCCATCTCATATATTATTTCTATCTACATTTTCGCATTCTCTCACACATATCCCTCAACATATCCATAGATTAATTTAAGTGGTTCATTAGGTTCTCTAAATGAAAATGTGAGACACTGTTAATTTTGACCACTGTGAGAAAAACATTTATGCAACTGAACTCTAAAAGCACTTCTCCATGTGTAAAAACTAGCCAGTCTTTTAAATATAGTAGCATGTACTATGCATCAGTTCTTAATGGCTTTTGATGCATTGCATAGCATATTTCACGTAGCCTACTCTTAGTTACTTGTTTGGTAATTGGCACTTTGCACTCTCATGATGTGTGTGCATTATTGTAGGTAAGAAAGAACATAAATGCGCAGGTAAATTAACAAGTGCACGTGTATTAGGCCAAAGTTGAATCAGCCATGTAATTCTCTTCATACCCTTAAAATTGATTGCACCTTCAAGCCCAACGCCACAGAAGTGTCATGCATGTATAATTTATTTATCCCACATTTAATATTAATAGCAATCTTTATTGTGCTCGAGCATCCTCCTTGCATTTTTACCTTAATGCATCTCCGAACCGGTAATGCTGCCAGACTGTGGCCATCACACCGACACAAACAACTGAGTACATCTTTACTGCACGTTAACCTCTTCGCTGTAATAGACTGCCCCTCCTAAACACACAAATATCTATCACTTCCCTAGAGAGGTCGTTCTGGAGTGCTTCCAGAACTTCTTGCTTTACTGGCTAATTGAGGATGACTTCAGACTCCAGGAACACTGCTTAATCCTGTGTGGTTTAATGTGTGTGTGTGTGTGTGTGTGAGAGAGAGAGAGAGGTACAGTGGCATAAGCAATGGATCGAATGTGTTTTTATAAGTCAACTTGAGATGCATAATTTTCACTGTATTTCTCTTTTGCATTGCAAAAACTGTCCTTATGTCATCAATATGCAAATGGTAGAAATTGCCAAGAGTGCAGCTTTGTTTCCCTGAAGTGCATTCGTTAGAAACTGTTAGCATAATTGATTCTCAGCACTGCAATAAAACTGGTCATTTTGTGAGGCTTCTAAGCCCCATGGGTATGCAGTTGGAGTTCATGGAGTAACTTTCAGCATTAATCATTAAGAAGTGTCCATGCCTGATAGACAGCACTCGGTCCCCTGAGATGCACATTCACCGTACTATTCCAATAATTGATGTCTGTGTAATAACAGTGTGACAGTGGTTCGATTGACCATCGTCCTTACCAAATGTTTTCCGATAAAGACTGACTTCAGAGGTAACATCTGAGATTTACCCTCTTTTCAGTATCCTATACAATAGAACCTTCAGTTCAAATATATGTTTGTAGTTTATATTAGTAGAGATGCACAATATATCGGCACCGTATGCGATAATTTATATACCATAATTTATTAAAATCCATCCATACTGAATATTTAATTACATTTATCTTACCTTTGACATAATCTCATGATCATATCATCTTTATAATTCTGATTTAATTAGACTGATAAATGTAAACTTTAGCAAGTCTCAAAATCCATTTTTATTCTGTATACAGTAATCCATCGTTTATTGCGGTTAATGTGGACCGGAACCCCCGTGATAGGTGAAAATCCGCGAAGTAGGATCAGCCAATCAGCTCACGGGACACATCCCCTCATGCTCTCATTCGTTGATCTCGCACCGGGAACCAATCAAGTGCTTTGTCTGAGTGACCGTGGGTGTGTGCAAAGCCTCTGAGAGAGTTTCTCTCTTTGTCTGGCATCCTGGGAAACCGTTTCTCTCACGCATCACGATAAAACAACGCTGCCGATATGGCGGTATTTTTTTCTTGTATTTTTTTTCGATTAATATTTTTGAAAAATCTGCGATGCACTGAGGAACTTGAGCGAAACTTGAACAGCAAAGTGGCGAGGGATTACTGTATTGTAATTCCTTAATTTACTTAGGATAGTAAACATCTGATTTTAGCTTTTAGAGATTTATTAATTGATTTTCTTCTATTCTTCTATTTTAATATCGGCAATTCATCAGACATACGGAAAATTATGAATATTTTAATATTGTGGTTCCCTAGATATTAGTAAAAGATAGAGTTCTTTATGTATTGTGGTTGATTTAGGTATTAAAGTCCATCCATCCCTATATATACAATTCATAAAATATATATGTACAATTCACTACAGCTTGAGTATATATTAATTAACATATACAAATTCCTCATTCAGATCTGGTGTTTTCTTTCAATAAGACCACTAAAATCAGATTTGATTCTCAATGTTTTCTTGTGGGGGTATGCTTGTATTTTTTGCCATGCTTCACAGAAAAACTGGGAAAGGGGGGTCTCCATGAAACCCATCTTTTATTTTCTAATTAAAATCCTGCACTTTTTGCTCAGGCGCTCCACAACACCTCAACGGAAAAGGGAATTCGTGATGTATTGCTGCCTTGCAAATAAAAACGGATCCATCACCTCCACCAGCCATAACCCAGATGGCCAGAAAATTGGCTTTGTGTAGAGATGTGGATTCAGGCATGAATATTAATAGAAGACAGATGTAAACGCATATTAATATCCTTTCACATTTAGGACAGCCTGAAAATTATAGTGCACTCACTTGGGGGAGAGGAAAGGTTGCATCTGAGGGGGGACAAAGTATTTTTCTCCCCTCTAATGTGATACCAATCTATTGCTCTGCATAGGTGTGGCATTGTCATCTTGCTGCCATACATGGCATATCCAAACAAGAACCCAGAGAGTTAGAGTTACCATAAAATGTAAAATTCTCTTGACTCAAAGAGCCTGTACAGTATTTCTCATGCTTGTAGTCTCCTGTGCAGATTAAATGGAGAGAAGCACTTTTTCACTTCGGATGTAGATAGACACAAAGACAAATGGTAAGGTAATGTGATGCTATTTTTGGACACAAAACTGGACAGAATTCTTTTAAAGAATATATTGCTACAGTATGCATGTACAGTACAATGTGGATGTGTTTCCCCAGAGAAAAGAGTCTAAATGATTTTGAAATGCTATATGGCTAAAAATATTAGCATTTAATTACAGTTTCCACTCTTTTGGAAAGGCATTGCTGGAACGTGGCAACAGGGGTTTGTAATATTTGTAACACTTCTAATATTTGTATTTGAGTGTGAAAACAACAGAAAATAATCTCACCAGACAAATAAAATGAGTTTAATATCACTGTTGAAAAGGAGTTTGCGGAGTTGAATTCTACATCCCCTTTAGATGGCAGTAGTGCTCCTCCTAAAACAGCTTGTGGTCATTGTTAAAACTGTCTTTTTGTTTCTTTTCTTTTCTTTTTGCAATTTGTTTCTATTAATATGGAACGCGTGTGGCTTTGCGTTTGAGGACTGCTGAAAAATGCTCTATTTAAAGGAAAGGTTCACTTAAAAATAGTTCTGTCAGTATAAATACACCCTCACGTTGTTCTAAACCTATATTCTCTCTTCTGTGGAAAAGAGAAGTATTTATCATTTTCATTATTTTGGAAAAGAGCATCCTAAGCATTCTGCTTGATAACTTTTTTTTGTCACGTTTGAGCGGTCTATCCCAATTAAAATCATGATGAAATGACTCCACAATAGGGATGAAAAGTCATTAAATCGTTAGTGTGTTCAAGTTCATATTTGTGTTATGTTTGTATTGGGAGACATTAGAAGATCCTCTGTGCTCTTGGAACAATAAATGTCCCTTATTACAAGTGTGACGTGAAAGGTGTGAAGATGCATACTAAATAGTGTTAAATAACGGACAGTAATGGTAATGATGGATTGTGAATATTGACTGTTCGCAGAGGGAACATGGCAAATCTGAGGAATTAATTTAACTCCCACCTTCAAATGAACCAGAAGGCTCAATAAAACCCAATTAAGCAACTAGCCCCCCATTTGCTTTCTGCAGCTTTATGACCGCATTTACATCACAGGACCCATGAGACTGAAGTTGCGGTGAGAAGCTACTTCAGGAAAGCTCTTATGGTCAGTGTGCTGTATCATAAACGTAAGGAATTACAGTGTGTCTGTGTATGCGACAATCGCTGCTTTTGTTTAGACAAATCCTATATTTCTGTACTTAAAAATGCATTTCATGGACAATTTAAAGTATACAAAATAATGGTACTAGTTAAACTAGTGACCTGTTCTTAATGACAGTGGTTACATATTGTGAACATAAAGGTCAGTGCAAATAGGATGAAAGATCCCCTGCAGCAAGTTTGAATAAAACAGTAACAAGATGAAGAGGGTTTTTGTATTGTTGTCTCTTAGTAATGAATCGTCTATTTTCTAAATCGCATATTGTTTAGTAAAAGTGGCAATTTTTAATGCGTTCCTTCAATGGGTTCCTTGAATGCAACTTAAGTTGCTTTGGATAAAAGCAACTGCCAAATGTAAAATCTAAATCTAATTGGATTCTGATTTAATTAGATATAATTCCTTTGGTTATTTTTCAGTTAGAATGCTAAAATACGTTTTTTTTCTCTCTCTGTTAATACTTCCATCCCTTTCCTTTACAGGGCCTCCCTAAAAAAACAAGTATATATTTATTTTTATCAGAGATTTACCGATTCAGATTTTTGCGTGTGTGTGTGTGTGTGTGTGTGAGAGAGAGACCTACCAATACTGATTGTTGTTGATTTTGTTTTTCTTTCTAAGAACTATAATTGACAGCAGATACAAAAAAACACACATTTTACAATGCAAAATTGTGTTTTCATAAAAAAAATTCAGTATTAAAAGAAGAATAAATAAACTAAATTCAAACAACAGCACAAATAAATCCAATAGAATAAACAGAGATAAAATAAACACTGCTTTAAGTTTTTCAGATGAAATACTACTGAAATTAAAGTAATCTAATGTAAAATAACACTGGATAGTCTTCATTGTGAAAATTAAATACAGATTAATGCTTACAATTAAAGTTACACAAGTTTTTCTGTCAAGAGCAGAGAGTGATTTTCTTTGTCTTGTTTTTTTTGATTAACATGACAGACAGAAGCAGGAATGTTAGACTGCTGTCACTTTACACAATGTGTGTTATCTTTCTCAACTATTTACAGTCAAATCTGACTGCTTAACTTAATTCTTGCCAAGATGGGAATTTTGACATCATTTTATGTGCATTTAACAGTTTTAAAGTGCAGCTAGCAGAAAATCGGCTGATTCGAGTCCCTGGCCATCTCTAATTTTATTATTTTATTTTGTTTAGCACCATCAATTAGTCAGATTAGGTTTATATTTGAGCCATAATTAGAAATTATCCTTTGAGCATCCATTTCTTTGTTTGAGGCTTTGAATATGACTGTTCAGAAGTAGATGGCAAGAGATGTTTTTGTAACTATGCGACAAAGATTAAAATGATGATGGATGATTAGGAATTTGTTTGAATTTGGTTATTTTTCAGTTAGAAGGTTTGTGTCTTCCTAAAATCCCAAGAATATATTGATTTTCATCACATTTTTTTTTGGATCCATTTACATTTACAGTAATGCATTTGGCGGACACTTTTATCCAAAGTGACTTATATTGCATTCAAGGAACGTATTGAATCAGTTCTTGCTTTCCCTGGGATCGAACCCATGACTTTGGCATTGTAAGCACCAATGCTCTACTGATTGAGCAACAGGAAAGCTATAATAATGTTCAATAAAGTTCAATAAATGCATGTTTCTAAAGTCATTAAGTAATCATGTTAAATAATCCTGATCTAAATACTGATCAAAATATTCATCAGCATGATTTTTGCCAGAATCGATTAGCCCAATTTCAAGAACTGACTCATAAGAGTTATTTGCATGCGAATGACATTCTTTGCTTGTGTTGTCATCACCACATGGGCATACAGTAAATGATCAGTCTTGGAATTTGAAAAATCACAATTAATCATAAAATCAATGTTTTTATCCAACCTTAAAGATATTATGGAATTATATTATAATTGACTTATATACTAGTGTATATAAGTGTATATTGCACTTATGTGACAATTGAGCTCATTTGTGCTTTCAGGGCGTTTTGAAATGCTGGCTCATCAATAAACCACAATGACTCAATCAATTTACTCAGACTAGATGAATTTGAGCCATAATTAGAGATGATCCTCTGAGCTTCCATTTCTTGGTATGCTTTAGGAAATATTTTGAGCTTGAGGCTTTGTTGTAACCTTTCAGTTGGAATGACAATTCAGAAGTAGATGGCAAGAGACAAACGTTTAGAAAAAAGAAAAATGTTTGTGTATCTCAAATCCATTTTTGTGACTCCTAAGCTCATCTGGAAGTCAGGGCAGGAAGCTTACATCCAGTGGCCCTGTTGTTTCAGTGAAACACAATTCATCTTTCATGGCTTGGTGTTTGTGAAATATGTATGTACTGTAGCACAAAGACATGTTTGCTGAAGTGCCCATCTAATATGCATTACATAGAATCTAACAAATAGCTCTTAGGATGCGATTGCATCCTGGTCCTCACGCTAGCCAAAACAGCTCGCAGCTGGACAAGGTCTGGATAAATTACATGAGTGAATAGCTTAGTGACCCACATTTCCATATGATTTTTGGCAGGGGAAACGTAAAGGAATCTATTGGAGCACAGTGGCAGCCGATGAATGATCCACAAAACAATTTACAGTGAAAACCTCAAATTGGATGACTGCTTGCTGACAAATCCCAAACAGAATAAGAACGTAACATCAATTATAACAAGTAGGTCATTCTTCCATATTTACAGACCGTTTTACTGCGTGGATAAGGCAGAGAAAGAAAGGGGGCGTGGTGTGCGCCTGATTGTAGATCTTAATGACAGAATGGCACACCATGCCTTTGCCCCAGTGCTGGGCACACACAGTACGATTGCTAGTCATACGACTGGCACAGACGGCAGTGGAGATCGCTGGCTCGTGAGCCACTCTCATAAAGGCAATCTGTCTCAGGCTCCCATAATCACCATCTGTCATTCCTGTGAATCAATAGAAATGACAAACGAGAACCAGAAGCCCTGCTGACAGGCACAGAGGGCAGAGTGCTGGACGGAGCTCTCCAGATCTTCAGGGGTGGATCTCATGTAAGAGCAGGTCAGCACTCGACCACTCGTCCACCTTAGACGTGCTGAACTCTGGAGGCCTTTACGACTCAATTCAGACTAATTAGCTTAGTGTTGATGATTTGGAGTAATACGGGGTCAAAGCAAATCAAGTTCTGGTTGACTTGTGTTTTTATAAGGGCGTTTCTTCAACTACAGGCACCTTTGTGACTCACGGATTGATTTTTATTAAAAGAGAAGGTCACATTAGTCAGTCTTGTAAACTGTTAAATGCTTTGAATGGATAACTATTCATTGTTTAACCTGTGTTCCAGACTTAGGATCAAAATTCATCATTATTACATGTTTAATATGTGATTATATAAAGGAATTATGTGAAAATATATAAATAAAAACTGTTTTTTAAAAATGTAAATATTAACAAATATTATAAATACTAATAATTATGTATTATCAAAAATATTTCATATTGTCTGAAAATAATTTCTGTCAACTCACCAGTGTTATGTTTTATCAAACGTTAGTGTACCAAAGATACTTGATGCTTGAATCTTAATGCTTGAGATTAAAATTTAGATACTTGATATTTTCATGACAAAAGTTTAAAAAATGTGTTCTAATAGTTAAAAACTCAACAAGAAAAACATGGTAAGCAGCGAGAAAATGTGGAAGAAATACCTGTAATATCTGAGAATTTGTTCTTTTATTGATGTTGGTTCATGTGAAAAGGTATTTTCTTTACATTTTAAATGTTTAATCAACCAAATGATATATTGAAAGGTTGATATTTCTCAAGCTATAATATTTACTCAAGACAAAAACCAAAACCAAAAACCACAATCAGTCTTTGTGTTTAGAATACATAGAATTGCATCAGCTGTTCGTTATTAAAGTTGTTATAAATGTATGTTAATGAGGGACAGAAAGCAGAACAAGTATCGATGATAAATTTCGGATAGATCATTTCAAACTGGTTATAGAAGCAGTAGAGGATTGGTTTATCTTTTCCATAGCTGGAATCAATTGCTTTAGTTGTACAGCTCCATCACATGTGCCGTCTCCAGGGAATAACCAAATTACATTCCAGTCTTCTCATCACAGCCAGATTTGTCTGCGCAGGCCTCCATAAAGCCGCGTGCCATGACAGAGCCCCTAATACCCCCGAAGGTGCGCTGCATTGATGAGGAGCTTTACTCCTATACATCAAAGCGATTGTGATTGACAAAATAGTGTTAAAGCGCCCATCATGGAGCAGGCCCTGCAGACTTGTGGGCTTACAAAGCATCAAAAACCTCAAGATTGGATCCAAGTCGGGTATAAAGGACACAGACGGATGATATATGGGACGGGCTTATCCCGGCTCGGACCGCTAACAACATCTAAGCATCGACGCGTTGTGAGCACATTCACCTTCACTATGGGAACGAACACATGCACACACACACCAGCATTCGGATTGCTTGAAAACAGCACCTGCTCCTCCATTTGAAAACTATTTAGGGAGGCATCAAACTCTATCAGAGCAGGTCTGATTGCGGTCGCCTCTTCACAGTCCTCCAATCACTCAGTGAGTCAATTAGCTCCCGCCCTCGACAGCAACCCTCCTCAGCTGTGTGCTTCCAGCCTGAGAGGGAATCCATTCAGTGCCACCGAGTAACACCTGAGGCCCCCCCGGCCCTCTTCTCGCTCGCCCCCTTCCACTGGCTAATAGTTTGGCTCCAAGGGCAAACAGCGCACAATGGCGTTCAATTCACCCCATTGTCCTCCTTCACTCCTGTAGAGAAGGCCCACCAGTCACCGCTCCAAAAAAGCCATTTAGTCAAAAACTACCACAAGGAACGGAAAGTAAGCGCACTCCAGCTGAAGCGTTTGAACACAGCCATCTGGTGGCTTGCGTGCGTTTTAGGTGTTTTATTGTGAGAAGGAAAGCAGCGGCTACGTTTCGCCATCGCTTCAGGTTAGCCCGCATTCACAATCGGTTATTTATTCAAGGCTCTTTTGAAATAATCGAGTTGACACATCTGTCAGATGGCGAGGGAAGGAATGCTAAAAGGTCACAGGGAAAGATACCAGCTGCTCCAGACGAACCTTTCCTGCCTTCAAATAGCACAGTCATTACACTGGAACAGATGGGGTCCCTGAGCTTTCATTTCAGTCTTCAGGTACAACAACATGAATGCAAGGTCAGTTTAAGCCGTCTGGAAGTAAAGCTTGGCATCCCCCTTCCCCCCACCCAAAAAAGAAAAGTTTAAACAGAACGCATCTAGACAACACTCGCACATAACAAGCATGCCTGGATCCTTTTTCATCAATGCCATGGCATCAAACAGAAGAGATGATGGTAATTGGTAACCGCTTCATTCATAATTTACACGGGCCTTTTGACGTGATATGTCATCCAGCTAGAGTGTGTAAAAGCATGCTCGGTGCCTGAGGCTGAGCTCTGCCAACACCCTTTGAGGATCACACAACATATTAAAGACCTGTAGAAAGAAAGGGATCTTTGATATTAGTATTGGCATCATCTCTCTTCTGAGAACTCATGGCAGTCTTAATCACTTTGAGGGTCTGTCTTGTGTTCAACTTCTGAACTTACAGTCTTGGATCATCAAGCATATGAAGGGTTATAGGCTTAAAGGGTTATATAGGTAGCATGAAAATGGTTCAGAGAGTCAAGATGGAGCGTGGACCAGTAAACCATTTCAGTGTGTATATAAGTATGACTTCACATACTGAACCATTTCTGCAAATTCTACACTACAGATCCAATCTCCATTTAAAATTTACAAGAGATAATATATATTGTAGTACTAAAAGGGATTTTGTTTCATCTTAGCAATTGAAAAGGAAAGCACAACTGTAGATTTCCAGGCATTTGAAAATAAAGAGTATGTGACGATAGTGTAAATAAAACAGTAACAATAGTAAATACTGATGGAGATTTTGCAGAGGACTGTGGAATATTTAACAGTTTATTAAAAATGAAAAATAATACTGTCATCCAGAAAGAGTGAATTAAATTGATCAACACTGACAGTAAAGACTATTTCTATTTCAACTTTCAAAGAATCCTAAAAAACATTATTACAGTTCCTACTGAAATGTTACGTTTAATTATTTATAAACAATAATAGGAAATATTTCTAACCGTTTTTTTGTAGATATACTTTATGTATATGAATAATGGTTGATTAATTTCTCATATTAAATTCAAAATCACATTAATAATAATAATAATTGCCTAATACATAAAGAATAATATAATTAAATAACCCTAATTGTTAACAGTAAACAATACATTTTATAAGGAGAGTTTCAAGCATGTGAACAATGTGACAATGTGGACAATGTGAACTGTACAATCACAGCAATGATAAACTCACTGATTTACTCTTTAATAGCTTCATTAATTAGCAAACAATTACCCTATTTTGAGCTCACTGGTTACTTCAATTATGATCTCATTGATTACTGCATAGATTGTATTAGTAAAACACTGGGAGATTGCTGGTTACTTAACTGATGGCTGTACAAAAATGTCTCACATTAATGACTGTATATTTAGTGACTGAGGTTCATTAGTGATTTAATGTGTAAACAAATGTGACTTCATTGATCACATTAAGTTTTGCTTCATTGGTGGGCTCATTAAATAATTGATCATTTTAACTGGGTAATAACGCCGTTCAGGGGAACTAATTGTGCAAACTGTACTTTTCATTGCCATGTCAGTGATCTTATTAATTACTTTTTAAAGGATTACCTCAATATGACCTCATTTATTAGCTTGCCAGTTAGCGCTTAAGGTCAAGGAGTGGCCTCATTGGCTGGCTCTAATTAGTGCAGATCAATGAGTTAATCAGTGACCTAACCATTAAAGTTTAAAGGCTTATATTGAGGTTGGCTGGTTCAACATCACATTCACTTAAGTAGTACATTAAGTATTGACTGATAAGTTGTCACCTCATGAACATATCTAAAACGTCTGTGTGTGTGGCAAATAAGCTATTGCGTTTAATCCACGTCATCTGTGATAAAGTACATGAAAACAGTGACACTATAGTCCAACTTCATGTCTCCATTTTCATGCAAGCTCCAAATCTCACCATTCGGTTAAATGCTATGGAACCCACTACATGACATGCGGCCAAAAAAAGAAAGAAAGATATATATCACTCACTCCCTTGTTCTGATTTAAAGCCCCTCTGTTGTCAATCATTTTATCCCTTAAAACTCATCTTTGAGCACCAAAATTACGTATTTAAACAGAACTGGTCACTGCAGAGCAAATGGGTGGAGTTTACGTGTGGCTTCTCCTCGCTAGACGTCCAGCGAAGAGGAGCGAATGGGTGGAATATCCAACCATACCCTAACCCTAGCCACAACTCTATCACTCCACCCCATTAGATGTCCAGAGATGTGGAGCTGGACATCATTTGACTCTGCAGTGAGTAACAATTTGTCATTTAGTGCACGCGGATTCATGAATATGTAATAAGCGATAAGTCGTTCCTAGTGATGTTGCTGTAATGCTATTGGTGGACTGAACATCTGGCCATATCTTTAGAAAATCCATTCTAAAAGTAGCATTCTGTCATTGGAGAGTGTTGTGATATAAACCACAGCAATTCTCAGTGCTTTAAATCATTAAACAGATTAATTATCAATCAATCAACGAATTAAACACATTTTGGTATGACGTTTTCTTTCTGTTTGTTATTAATAGTTTTTAACAAAACTGATATATTCAAGTTTGAAAAGGTTGACAATTGTTCATTGCGTTTTGTCTTTGAATTTATAAAGCAAGGGATTGAGAAGATAAGCATTAATCTAACCATTAATCACTTCGACATCTACTGTGAGACTAATTTAACCTTTGCAACTGAATGTATAAAATTAGATGGACTACAAAATAAACTAGTCCAGTCTCCATTCCCTTGAGTAATTAACATAATGCAGCCAGTCTAAATGATGAGCTTGTGGACGTACTGGCCAGTCTACAGATTTACATTGATTCGTGATGCGTGTTAGCTGCGTGGAAGTAGCTATGATAATGAAGAAGATGGACAAGCAGCTGGTGATGTAGAGAGAAAAGCGCTGTGTGTGCAACATTAACAGAATTAACAGAGCAGAAAATGTTCGTTGGAGTCAATTAACGGCTATTCGCAAGGCTAGGATTTTTACTATATTACTATTATCATTCAAAGCCATCCTGCAGCAAAAGATGCTGGAGTCTGTATGCAGTTATCACTTATCACAGTTATCACAGAATTTTCCAGTGAAACTTTTTTTTCTACTCTGAACTTTTCTTTGTTGGAATAAGTAATTAGGCTACATTGTGACTTTTAAAAAGGTTTGTTCTATATAATGGATTTTCACCGTCTTTCTTTTTTTGGTTAACATTAATAACAGGCTTATTATGAGGCTGCTGGCTCTTTAAGACATTATGCATGGATCCAATACAATGATAATTTCTACCAACTGTTTACTTTCACTTTCGATATAACTGACAGTGTATGCTAATTATTACCTAGACAGGCATTTTGACTCATAAATGTGATTATTTGATCATTCATTTACATTTTACATTTATATTTATGCATGTGGCAGATGCTTTTATCCAAAGCGACTTACATTGCATTCAAGGAACAGATTGAATCAGTTCTTTCTTTCCCTGGGATCGAACCCATGACCGTGGCGTTGTAAACACCAATGCTCTATGGATTGAGCTACAGGAAAGTAGATTTGCGTTTCGAATCATTCAAACGCAATAAGCCATCAAAGTGAACTGAATACAGCACTCATGTGTGCCACAGAAGGCCGACGTCAGTACAGAATTCAGTTCACTACCGCAATTTATTTTGCTTTTAATAACTCATCAAGCAGGTCTCACTCTTTCTTCTGCTCTATTGTTTAAATAAATTTTCATTGGGTTGTTCATTGTTTTTAGATCTTTTAGTCAAATGTTACTACGGTCTACTGAAGTATAATTGCAAGCATTTCATAATTGTCAAAGGCTTTTACTGACCATTTCAGTAAGTTTTTGGAAAGAGTCATTTGCAGCGTTGACCCTTCTTTTTCAAGACCTCTGCAATTTGCACTGGTATGCTGTCAATCAACTTCTGAGCGCATCCTGACTGATGACTCATTCTTGCATTATCAATACTTGGAGTTTGTCAGAATTAGTCTCTTGAGAGAGACAAACAAAGGATTGATGACTGACTACAAGTTCTCAATGGGATTAAGGTCTGGAGAGTTTCCTGGCCAGGGATCCAAAATGTCAATGTTTTGTTCCTTGAGCCACTTAATTATCACTTTTGACTTATAGCAAGGTGCTCCATCATGCTGGAAAATGTGTTGTTTGTCACAACACTGTTCTTGGATGTTTGGGAGAAGTTACTCTCAGAAGATGATTTTGTACCGTTCTTTATTCATTCAACTGAATGAGCCAGTTCTAACTAACAGTTACTACGACAGTTAGAACCAGCTTGGTTCTTTTTGATTCATTCATTTCTGAGTAGTTCTTTGTTGCAATAACCCACCTGGACATGCTTATTGGCTCATTCAGTGTGGAGCATGTGTGCTAGTTGGGATGTGTGTATTGCATCATCAACCCACAACCTTGATCATTTATTCGCTTAAAACAACAAATTGGTCAAGAGTAATAAGTATAAATACATTACACACATAATTATTGGGTAAAATCATTTATTTTTTATTCATCTTTTTTAAATCCTACCTTTTAGAGCAGCCGTCATGTCTGAAGAGTGTCTATGGTGCCAAAAAAATGCTGCATCTGTAGGCAAATCGCCAAGTTTTGGAATCGACCAAAAGACAATGTAGCTTGATGAACAATGACAGTCTTTTGAAAGAGTTTCCCAATGAAGTGAGGAACAAGTAGACTTCCTTTTCTGCACGTCACTCAAAGTGTTTTCTCCTTGAGTGAGTAAATGCTCTTTGGCAGGGGTTAGATGGCTATCCCTGCGGTCATAGGGGGTGATCACTACTGTTTAAAGTTTATTTGCTGCAGTCTTGAGTCTGTCATACTTTGAGTCCCCTAAATCACTCTGATCAGGCCGTTTCTTCTCAAGCGTTCTGCTGTCTTGCTTTCAGATTAAGGCACAGCTCTGGTCTGCTCTGATCGTATGTGACAGTTCTACACAACTCATGACGTGCACTTTAGAGCTGTGGGCTTTTACAGTTACACACTGTTAAGTGAGGCTACTGAAGCTGTCATGGGTCAGCTGGTTAATTTGTCAATCTGAGAGGTGTGTGTCTGTGTGGAAGAAGGTGTCAGAGCTAGAAAGAGACAAAGAGAAGTTTGAGATGTATTGTGTTTGCCAAATTCTAAAGGTTCATTCAAACATTTTTCATATTAAAATTCAAATAAAGGTTATATTTTGAAAAGTTCTGAAAAAACATGTGGGTCTAATGGTCATATTTCATATTTACTGAACTTTATAAATGATCATATAAAGTTGAGAATGTACAAGTGGATTCACAATGTAAACAACAGAAACTGTGTGGGCTTGAAAGTCCCCATGAAATCAAAATTAAAATGTTTTGGCTTTCACACGAAAATTTGAGTCATACAAATTGATGATAACGTTCTGTTTATTATCAGCTTGATTTGAAGTGAGTGGATTCAGATTCACTGTCAATGTCTTTATCATTCATCAACTGAAAAAAACTTTTGGAAAAAAACTAATGTCCCTGCATTTTTCAGGGGTGGGACTCTTGATGATGGACAGACTTTAGTATACATGACAAATGCATGAAATGGCATCTTAGAATTTTCTGATTTCATTTGAAAGATTTTCTGGTTCATTTGAAATGTGGCCCTGTCCCAAATGGTCCCCTTAACACTCGTGGTCTTTCTACAACCTGTAACCAGGTTAAGACCATACCAACCACTTTCGTTACATAATGGCGCTTTAACTGTCGGGAAGAAGTTTGCTGCAGAGCTTACTTCTCTTATGCACATGTGCTGGTGTGCTATGCGGAGAATCACATGAACTGCAGCAACTCTCTTTATTTACCAAACGGAGGAAACAAAAATACTTTAAATACAGAACAGAAACGGCACACTTTGTGCAAACCTGAAAAATACACGATCACGGGAAGAACACGGCATCCACACACATGACGATACATCCACATAAACAGTGACAATATCCGACAAGGACAAGGGAAACATGAGAGGGTTTTATACAAGACGAGATGAGTAACAGCTGACACGACTAACAAGATAAGTGATTAACAAGACAGCTTAAACAAGGACCCGGAAGATACATAGAAGGGACCCGGATGTGAACAACAAGACAAGATTGTGACAGCTTCAGTGCACACTCGACAAAAAAAGTGTGCACCAAGGGTGCATAACCTAAAATGACAAATGGGACACCCTACAGTCTCATGGAGTGAACAGACACGCGCACACAGCAGCCACAGTAAGTCTACAAGATCATAAGTGATTATGTACCATTTGGTACAGGGCCTTAGTATACTTGCCTGACTAATCCATGTGCTTCATTTTAATATTTCCTGCTCACTTTATGACTTAAAATAGTCTAGAAAGTATTTTTTGCAGAATCCTGAAGACCTTAATAATTTACTATTGAATCAGTGTATTTAGGGGTCTATGTTTGAATGAATATTTTGCCCATACAGACAAGCCATGGCTGTTTGAATGTGATTCCAACTCTATTATTCCTTTGTCCCTATTCTCATAGATTTAAAACTTTGTAGACATGGTTATCAACGTGGTGTGAACAAGCTTTATAAGGATGCAATGCCTGTATCTTTTATGGACAAAATAATCCCCAATTGCATTGAAATGAGTGATGTGGAATACAGTAATCCCTCGCCAGTTTCATTGCATCGCGGATTTTTCAAAAATATTTTTAGAAAAATAAAAATTCAAAAATATCGCCATATCGGCAGCCGCATTGAGGAAAGCAGCGTTGTTTCATCGTGATGCGAGAGAGAAATGGTTTCCCAGGATCAGTGTTGCCAGATTGGACTGAAGATTTCCAGCCCAACTACAGCATAAAACCCGCCCATTGAAAAACAAATACCAGCCCAAAATGGGTAATGTTATAAATAATACAAAAGGTTGCATGATACTCGGTTGTTGCCGGGGGGAGACCTATTTTATCAACCAGCCCAAATTTTATCAACCAGCCCAATGCATTTTTTTGCCGGATGGACGTGACCAAAAGGAGCCCAATCTGGCAACACTGCATGCCAGACAAAGAGAGAAACTCACCAATTAATGTTTTGTACTTGCCCATGGGCACTCAGACAAGGCACGTGATTGATTCCCGGCGCGAGATTGACGAATGGATGCATCCCGTGAGCTGATTGGCTGATCCTACTTCGCGGATTTTCACCTATCGCAGGGGGTTCTGGTCCACATTAACCGCGATAAACGAGGGATCACTGATTCAATATGTCATCCCAAAGATTTGTAAAAAAAAAAAAAGTCTGATATGCTCACCAAGCCTGCATTTATTTGATCAATTATACATGTTTTGTTAACTGTTTTGTATTTTAAAATGTAATTTATTCCTCTGATGTCAAAGATGAATTTTGAGCACCATTACTTGTCTAAAGTGTCACATGATCCATTAGAAATTATGCTGAAGAAATAATAAAAATAAAATTCTTTCTTCAAATTTTTGAAAGGTGAGGCAGCTCACTAGATTTTGAGACACGGCTGTAGATTTTATATGTTTGTGTTTGAGTTGAGCGATTGGGGAGGTCTCTTGCCCTCTCTCACCCTTCATTAGAGGTTGTCTCAGTGGTGTTTATGTCTCCAGTGCTGACTTCTTCCCACCGGTGGCACCGTGACAAGGATCCACACGGCGCTCACACTCCTATTTGACACACTCATAAATCTTCAGATGAAATGGTGGCCCACGTGCCAGAGAAAATGTTTTTGAATGAGTGTATGTCTATGTATGTGCGCGCGTGTGTGTAAGTAACTAAGCAGATAGTTCCCTCAAATTAATTCTGAACACACCCTGCAGATGTTAATGAAAGCGATGTGTTTGTGGCATAGACCCGAGCGCTGATGGCTGATTGACAGGCTGAACCCTTACAGTGAGGAATCTCTGAGCAAGAACATGCAGAGACTGCTTCCAGTGGTTTTCACAATTGTTGTTGTTTCCATTTAGCTAAATATGCATATTATTCTCTATTTGGGTTGGAGTAAATGCATACATTTGTATCACAGGCCCAAATTCTTTCTGATATATTTGCTAAGGAAAGGTTCAGACAAGAATTAACATTCTGTCATCATTTACATATCCTCTTGTCCTTTCAAACCTACTAGTTATCAAATATTATTCACACCTCTGCATATTCAAGCAAGCATGTCACGTTGAAAGAAGAATACTGTGTTTAAAGTGTTTTTTTTAACTTAACAGCATCTGTCCTCATTTACTTTCCCTCTATGCAAAAGAGCAGCATAAACATTCTGCTTAGAGCGATGTACTGTGTTTTTTCTGTCCTTTATGATTGCTGCTGTCAGATTGTGACCCCAGCGGCAAAGTTGAAGGCAAACCATGTGACATCTATGTTATTTATCATCCTAGCACTATTGACAGAGCTTTACGTGATTAATAGCCTCACAGAAAATTGAAATGGTACCACATAAATCCAAGCATGCCCATACGGTATTCAGGTTTTTAAAACTTCAAGGTTTGAGATTTGGTTCCTTTAAAATCTTTTTACAAATAAATTACACACATTTATTGAAATTTACAGAAAAGGCTTTATGTACAACATCTCATGGAAAACAGGAAAAACAGGTGTTGTCGAATCCGCTTGTTGGAGAAAGTGAAATGAGGCCAATATGGACTTTAACAGGGAATGACATTCTGGGAAATAAAGGATTCTTTCAAGATTGATTGTCTTCGCAAACCTCATTTTTTGTTTCATGGAAATACAGGTTTGTAACAGCATGGGGGTGAAAAAATGATGAATTTTAGGTTTGAACAACTTCTATAAGTATTAGCACAGTATAATAGTGTTGTTCTACAGTAATCTAACATCTTCATCTTTCCTTTGTGCTTCCCTACACAACCCCCCACCTAGACTAACACAGCGCCTGTGTGCACCCAAAGGGAAGAGAGCAGCATGGTGAGACCTAGAGGCGCAGAGGATGGGAGGATGGCAGGATGAGGAGAATACAGGAATGTGAGACAGTGTGGCTCAGGGGGTGAGGGAGATTTCTGCAGAGAGGGGCGGGTCTGAAGAAGGGAGGCAGAAGATGCCATATGGCCCCTGCCGGGGCTGGGTTTGGGGTGACGGGAAGGAGGGAGCGTAAGAGGACGAGGCAGCAGGCATGGGAGACAATGAGACGGAACGCTTCCTTCCACCGTGCAGAGCAGATAGACTGGGGCCGAAGGCCAGACAGGGGCCACTGACTGACACCAGATCTGATTGCATCCAACACAGAGATGCCAAACAGTGACAGGTGCCAGCACTGTTAGAGCAGAGTGGAAAGAGAGGGAGGAAAGACCAGACAATGAGACAAATGCTGTTAAAGACGAGAAAAAAGAAGATGTGAAACTTGTTTGCTTTATGCACGTGAAATGCAGCAACTCTTGAAAATGCAATTTTATTGCATTAGGTTCAAAATATCAAACCAAGTGGCATTTGCAAATAGATGATGCCAGAACTAACAAGTCCACCATTAAAAATTATGAGGTCTAATCATTTTTTGAAAAGGGAAACATGCAAGGATGAAGTTTAAAGTTAGATCAATAACATGCATTTAGAAAACTTCATTCAAAATTCGCTTTAAGTAAATGCCACTTTTTGTGATATTTTGTTTTGTGTCAAACATGAGCCAGTGTTTATGAACATGAATAGAAAGCTCACATACTTCTTTAATGGTTTTGTTCATTGCATGTGCCAGGCGGTTGTCTTGTTTATCTCTGTCGGGCATGATCGTTCGAGCGTGTTTGTTTCTTCAAGTACACCGACACACTGTGTACGTGCTTATGAGCATGGACGAGGAATTATGTGTGAGTGTGTGCAAATGGAGCCCATCGGAGAGCAGGAGTGTCAGGAGAAAAGCGTGCGTGAGTGTACATGGATGGGGCTCAGGAGGCCTGCAGCTGTATGACCCAGGTGCCACATGGCACTCTCGCTTTGGCCCTGCTCACTAAATCCCTGCAGGCGGCCCAAGTCAAGAGGCTCTCACAGATTATCAATACATACACACTAATCATCTGTTGAAATTCAACTTCAATATCTGTTGACCAGACAAATATTTTGTAGACTGGAAATTCTGTCAGCACATTGGCATTCATAATTCTTTAATGTGCTGTAGGAGTTCAGGACACTTCGGATGCATTTGATCGGTAAAAATAAAATAACCCGAGGCCTGTTGATGTTGTGCAAGATTCAGTTCCTTTCATTTTTGAGGCAAAGTGATTATATTGGCTTATCAAACTTCTTCAGTCTTCTCTATTCAGTGCCTGATTGGAAATCTGGAAACGCTTTACATTTGTTAACATTAGTAAATTAATTAGCACAAATTAACTTAATTATCAATATTTTTTTAGACAAATTAATATTTAACTAATTAATATTTGTTAATGTTAACAGATACAGCTTTTGATTTAAAAAATGTATTAGTAAACTTTGAAATTGATATACCTAAGATTAATTTTAATACCTAAGGTGCAGTATACTCAACGTTTTGGCGAATTAGTTGTTAAATTGTGTGAATCTATGAGCCTGATACTTTAGCATATTGCTAGCTGATTAGGTTGTTTGTTTAGTGAACCTTTGGCCAAATAGCCTGCTAGCTTAGCATACTGTTAGCATTTAGCCAGCTAGTTTAGCACATAGTAGCTGAAAAATAGACTGATAAATGCTATTTTTATAATGGGATGGGGGGGGGGGGGGGGGGGGGATAAAATTAAAACAAAAAATCCTTATCTACTAGTAATTTACACTACAGAACAAAGCATTCAAATTTTCACAGGAAGATGCCTTAAAAAACCTGCATTGGTAATTACTGCATAAGTAGTTTAATTACTCTAGATTAGCAGACTTTTATGCATGATAACATAACCTAACTTGACTGGATTTGATAATGTGCTCGAGCATCTGCAGTGCGCGCATTCCGCAGCACAGGAGTGATTGACGGATGTATCGCTTCGTCAATGGCTTCTTTGTATCTTCTTTCTTTCTTCTTTTTTTATGTGTGGGTTCATTGTAGAGCCATCTAATTCAAAACAGGGATCCTCAATTATGCAATGTGTCATTTACATATGCTAATTAGTATCATATTAATTACCTTTAAATTGGGTAATTAGGCAATCTCAATTAAGACATTGTTCATTACACTAAATGCACAGGAAAGGTGTTTGAAGTTTTTTTTTTTGCCCTCCCAGTGCCTCGTCTCCCTTCATGAGTGTGTGTGTGTACGTGTATACATGTGTGTGTGTGTATGAGAGAGGAGACTGGGCTCGCTGCCACATCTGAAACGGGCCTTGCCAGCACGGCGCGTTTAATAATTTAGCCGTCCCACATCATATAAGGGATGCACCCACAGCTTTCATGATTACCAAGCATATGGTTTGGTAATGAAGCTGCTGCTTGTAAAATAGTAATGACAGGAGAGAGAGAGGAGAGAGAGAGACAACAGCTTCTTTATTTCATTTTAGCCATGCAGCGAATGCATTATACAGGCTTGTTTGGATTTTGTGTGTAGTGAAGCTGCCATTGAGAAGATCCTGTTTGCCTTGCGCTTTATGAGGAAGGCCAACAAAATGCTGGCAGGGATTCAGGGGCACTAGAGCAGTAACAGAAGCTGAGGCTGCTGGGAGGGTTTCCACCACAGCATAGACTGTCTGAAAAGAACCTAGAGACAATAGGATTTCACTGCAAGTTTATGCGCTTGATTATGTGGATCTTTTAAATAGGTAATTTAATGGTGTGTTGCAGCTTATTGAGAATATGTAATGAAACCTTTTGGGGTTTTAGTTTATATACAGTGGCAAAGGGCATGTATGTACTATAGATTGTATAGGACACAACTAGCTGTTATCAACACACTCGCAGCATATTGTGTCTATTTTATATTGTGGCAAAATGGTGGCAAATTGTTTGATTTCTTTTTACATTTAAAATTTATTTGCTTAATCCTCACTAAATGATAGATTTAGGTGTAAACCTTCAATCTTATCTTTCCCTCCTGAAATCGGATGATTTCGTACCAAATCGTTAATACTGTACAAAATCTCAAGATAATGTTCTTATGAGATTGGGTTGCTTTTTTAAGTACAAGTACATTACAGGTGTGATCATTAGTCTAGTCCACTTTGCTGCACCAGAGCAAACTATGCTGCTTGTGAAGTTTTAGATCCTCAATTAGTTTACCGTATTTTCCCGCATATAACCCGCAGACGCAGATAATCCGCACCCGCATATGGCCCGCGGGTTTTGTGTAAAAAATCGTTGGCATAACCCGCAACCTTACATAACCCACACCAATGGATTTATGAACTTTTTTTGTTTAAGTTCACATTTCGAATTTTGAATTTGCTCGCATGACGTCAATTATCCATAACTGTTCAGGCTCGGTACACAGTGCTTGTGCGCGAAATTCAGGTGTTGCTCATTGGATGAGATGAGAAGAGCCCGCCCTCATGGCAGCACAGCCAATCACGTCTTCTTGCATGATTGACAGGTCAGACAGCCTATCAGCGCCAGCTGTCAGAGTGATAGTACAAACGCCAGAGACAACAACCCTCACAAGAAAGAAAAACAGAAAGAAAATACTGCAAAAAAAACCTTACGTCCTTAGGCACGTAACAAATATATTGAAATATTATTACGTGTAAAAAATTTGTGATATAACCCGCACCCCCCCTGCGGGTTTGTAAAATCTGGTATAACCCATGGGTTATATGCAGGAAAATACGCTATATTTACAAATGTCAGATTTCACCAAACTTTGGTCCTAAATTAAATTTAAAAAAAAACAAAGGGAAAAAAAAACATTCATTCTCATAAGCTTGTGCTTCTGCTTTCCGCATGAATGGAAATAAATGAAGCGCAAAGCCTTGTCTGCCCTCACCTTGACCTCTGATCTTCATTTTCTTTTCTAGAGCTGCAGAATTGTCCGATTATATGTCACGTGATGCATTACATGGTGGGGAATTGGTTAATACAACCGGTTAAGAACTTAGTATTTCTTGAAGGATGAAAGTAATCCATGATTATTTCCAGCATTTCCTCTGCTCGGTGAGGAAGATGAGGGCACAGCAGGATGCACATCTCTACCACAAACATCAGAAAAACAGAAGAATGTTTAAAGCACTTTTCATGGCCTCTTTTGAATTTTTCACACAGTGACATCATGCTGTACAGCATTCAAGACTGCTACTTTCAGTCCAAAGATCTATGTAGGTGCTAAATAATTTAATGGTTTTGCACACCTGAACTCTTGCACGTAATATCTGGAATATATACTCACCTACCCTGAGCCAAGTGTGAATATCAATGGCTGCTCTTTAAAGGTAAGGGAGAACTACCTAACAATGTGGCAATTGTGAAGTGCAACCTAGAGAAGTCATAATATAAATCCAGCATTTTATTTTCTCTCCATCACGGAAACACAGGGCAGCACGTGGCATGCCTCTCCCCATGTGCAAGAGAAAGGAGTTCACAGCTGTACTCATTCCTACTGAACCTGTGGAAAAACTGTGAGGATGTTTGGTCACACATGAGCTCTGTTACAAAACTTAGTGAGCTGCCTCACTGCCTACTGTCTGCAAAGCCAGCTGACTTCTAAGAAAGCGTCCAAAATGTCCTTGTACTTCAGTGAGCCATTTGAAACACAAATAGGACTCAGCTTGGAATTGTTTTCAATTGACGTATTTTCTGCACCTGAGAAAAGGCTTGCTCACACTAAGAACAATAACTATAACGATAACTGTATTATCGTTTGTGTCCACACCAATACGCAATATCGCTCTTGGGGCGCGCAGCAGTTATATCACCTACTATGCTAAAGCTTTTAAAGTATGATGGATTCCAATTGGCTGTCAGCATTTTTATTGCTCATAAACTTCTCTGTGCTGTTATCGTTATAGTTGTGGTGTGGACTTTGCTATTCTTTTATATTTGGAAGGATTTTTAGAACGATATCTTTATCGTTATAGTTATCGCCCTTGGTGTGAACGGGCCTTAAGGGTCAACATTACATTATTGAGAGGGGAAAAAAACATTGCATCAGTGTATGTCACATTATTACATTCAGAAATAATGTAAAATACCAGTATATTAATTTACCAAATAATTACAAACACTAGAAAGATTTACTTTAGTTATCAAGTTATCATTTATGGAGTAAATCACTCCACAACAAATTTGTTCAATTGAACTGTATTCAAAGTAAATATCTATAAGTTGCAGCACTTTTAGTCGTGGTCTAATGGTTAGAAAGTCAGACTGGTAACACGGTTGCACGTTTGATTCTCAGTACCGGCTGGAAATGATTGAGGTGCCCTTGAGCAAGGCATCAAACTCCCAATCGCTCCCCATGCGCCGCAGCAAAAATGACTGCCTACTGCTCTATGTGTGTGTGTGTGTGTGTGTGTGTGTGTGTGCGTGCGTGCGTGTTCACTGCTCACTGCTCCTAATATGTGTTCACTAACTTGGATGGGCTAAATGCAGAGGCCAAAACCTGAGAATGGGATACTTGGCCTTCATGTCACGTTTGAGAGATATTATGACTTTAGAGCTGTAGAGAGTGGCGCTTACAACGCCAAGGTCATGGGTTCGATTCCCAAGGAATGCAAGAACTAATTGTCTTGAATGCAATGTAAGTCAAAAGCACTACCCCTCACACAAATACTAAACCCTAACCTTACCACACCCTAACCGTAACCAATCAAATTAACTAGTTTGGGGGGGAAGTTTCATGGCTGTGCCTGAAAACTAAGAAAAATGCTGCCTTGTAAAGATGCTTTGCAAAGTAGGAAGGCATCGAGGCACGTTCGAATTGGTGGTCAGTTTGTGTGTAAAAACTTTTTTTCACTTTTAATGTTATTCTGTCTGCAAAGTCAATGCCTGATAGAGGCAACAAGCTTTTGGACACAGCTCATGCATCAACAACATCCACCATCTTGGATTTATTTTTTCAATGCATTCTGGGATTATCTTTTCTGCTAATGACGGAAAATACAATGCTGCCTTTGAATTAGACCAAAATATGGTTTCTAGAAGTCAGGATATCATTACATTTTCTTGTATTTGAAACTCTGTGATACCTTAAAATACAGCCTCTATAGGGAGCTCATTAGGCTTGGAGCAATAGCCTAAAGACATAACACCAAGAAATCCAAGAGAGTAACAGTGAATAACAAGAAAAGAAGACCTTACTGAAATGGTTAGAAGGAGAGGAGAGGAAAACGGAAACGAGGCTTTGGCTCCCTCTCCCTATGGAAATAGAGGGAGAAATGTGTTGTAAAAAAGTTAAAATGGACAGGAAAGGGTCCGTTATTATCTCTCTCTGACTATTATACTGATTATGCGGTGGCCTAGGTGATTGTAACTAAACATGACTTAAATTATTGGATATTGAATGGGTGCCAATGTCAGCGATAACAAAAGAAGGGCTTTTATACTGTCCACTAGGGGGAGCTGTGGTATTCCGTTTAAAGTCTATAAGCATATGTGTAAATGCCACATTGTGTGTTTGTAACTCATACATTAGCATGTGAATTTTACCACCATACATAGATAACATAACAATATCATATTGAATGTTGGAGCAAAAAAACAGTTAAAAGTGGTGAAAATATGTTCCATATGCATTCAAAATCTGGATGCTGATAAAAAATAAATAAATCCATGCATCAACTATTCGCAAAGATAGATTTATTTTAGACAATATCAGAACAACAGTCTTATTTGGTTTCTTTTCTTTTCTTGGGACCATTGAACAATACAACCACTGACTGGTTTCTCGCTTCAGTTGTAGGCCAAATCTGTTGCCTTCACCCTTCCTCTGAGTAACTGACATCATACTGTTTTGCTCCCTTGGGAGAGGGTGGAGCAAATCTGATCTGGGATTCCTAATTTCTCCCCTCTCATTTGGTCTCATCTGGTTGGGATCTCAATAAAACGATGCCTTACTGTATGCTGACAATTTTTTTTCTTCTGCTAGTAGACCTGCTGAGCTGGACTAGTTTTCCTACCATGTGATAATAGGGAGTGAAAAGAGTATGTCTGTGTGAAACGAACCACCAGAAAGAGCCTTCTTTGCACAATTAGAGGTTGTGATGGTGTGATATTGTGAATTTTAATGTAAACTGTGACCGCCATAGATATTCAAATCAAGGATTATTTTTTAAATTACTAGGCAAACCTGATACACCAATTCTGAACGTGTAGCATCAGTATGCTTATGTCCAAATGAAAGGTTTGAGTTTTTAACCAGTGGTTGATAGCGTAAGATGAGCCAATATTTTACTGCTGCTTTCATCAAAGCTTATTAGTATTTATTTGAAACCATACAGAAGGCCAAATTATGTTCATGCCATGCTAAAACTTTAATTATGGCCTCAGCTTTTTTATTCTCACATTTTTTTTGTCTTATTGTTGTTTGAATATAAAGATCAGATAATTTGTATGGACAGTATAGCTTCACAGACAGTGAATAAGTCTAGCTTCAAAGGGAATTAATAACTTTAGACTCTTTTATGCAGTGTGTCAATGATTTGCAGGCCAGCACATGCTTCTAACATTTATTTAATTCATGTTCACATAGTCTGATGAAATCTGTGTAATTACTAAATATAATGCAGACATAAATAAGCAAAGCAATTTAATGATTTGAACTAGGGATGTCTTGCACTTAAAGAGACAAGGTGTATAACACACGCACACACACACACACGCAAAAAACACACAGAGACACACACACTTTAACATTTAATCATATTACACTGTTACTTCCCGATATGTTGAACATTTGTTTAATATCCAAATACTTTTTTGACATATTTTTAGTTATTACTATATAATCCTTAGAAATACTCCACAAATATTTTCACTATAATACTAAGCAGTATATCATCCATTAATTTCATATCCACATTTTTTGTAGTAAAAATTCTCTAATTTCCTAACTATACTCTATTCATTTATTTAATTTATTTTCGTGTCAGATCTAATAAAGAATCTTAACAGGAATCAAACTATATCAGAGAATGTTAGCTGGCATGCAAGAATTCTCTAATGTTGTGGGGAAAATCAATGGGCTGTTGAATCTATGAGCAGGACCTCAGCGATGGTCCGTCATCATGATCCACCGACTAACATTATGTAGCAAAAGTGAGTTAAGTTTCAAGCTTATGCTGGTTACCTATGGGTCATTAGGAAACTAATGACACATGACTCTCGCACTCTGGGCTTGCATTTTAATCAGAGCCGTCAATTCATTAAAAGTCATGGTATTGCAAGTTCAAATGACATCATCCAATCTCACAAAATCACGTGACAACGTCTATTCAATTACTTGCAGAATCACAGGAGAATAAAAGATTAAACCGCAGCAGAAACCAATGGCATCAGCCGACTGACAAACAAAAAAAGAAGAATAATCACACAGCTTTGGAAATAACCTGGAAGATAATAAGCATGTGTTAATTAATTAAAAAATAACAAAAAAGTCAGCTCTTACCTTAAATGATTCTACAAAAAAGCAAGGAATTAGAGAGAGCTCATAAATTGGTTAAGTCTAACCCAATAGGATCATTTAAAAATGTTTGCTAGCATTTACCAGGCGGAAAAGGCAATCGATGCCCCTGATTTTAATGTCAGCATTACACTTTCTAAGTCACAAGGAGTTCATATTACACTTTCTAAGTCACAAGGAGTTCATATGGCCCGATATTCTCGGTGCACTTGAGTTCCAGCAGAAGTCCAACATGCAATGCGTTCTTCAACATTGCTCGAATCATAGAAAACAAAAATGTGTGTGTGAGTTACTGGTGTCAGCCAGCAGATCCAGTGCCAGTCCCACTGTGTCTGCTCGTCTGTGGACATGGCTTATTTTGCATGGCAACTCACAAGCCACACTTCACAGGGACTTCATAATAACACCCCCTACCGAGGTGACAGCCTGATTGGATTTCTGAAGGAGTCGCTTGCATGCATTTGCATACTAATTGACGAATGCTTTTTTTCTGTCTCCCCTTCTTCCCTGACTCTCCCCATTCTTTAACTCTCATTAAATGATGAGAGCATCATCCATCCGTGACATATGATCTCGGCATTGCTCAAAGTAATTCCACCAAACAGGAGAAAATGATTTTCAGATTCACAATGCACTCAATACACACAATAAAGGTCCCAATAAGCGGGTATACAGTAATCCCTCGCCACTTCGCGGTTCAAGTTTTGCGGCCTCAGTGCATAAAAATATTCATCGAAAAATAAAAGTTCAAAACTACCGCCATATCGGCAGCTGTATTGAGGAAAGCAGCATTGCTTCATCATGATGCGAGAGAAACGGTTTCCCAGGATGCCAGACAAAGAGAGAAACTCTCTCAGAGGCTTTGTACACACCCACGTGCACTCAGACAAACACGTGATTGGTTACCGGCGCGAGATCGACCAATGAGAGCACGAGTGGATGTATCCCGTGAGCTGATTGGCTGATCCTACTTCGCGGATTTTCACCTATCGCGGGGGGTTCCGGTCCACATTAACCGCAATAAACGATGGATTACTGTACTTCGATTCCATAGAAGAACCATTTTTAGTTCCTCGAAGAGCCTTTCAGTGAACAGTTCCTAAAAGAACCATTTTATTTACTTATTGTGAGGAACATATTTTGTTAAAGGGGACTTATTACAGCCGACCTTTTACAAAGTCTTGATTTTGTTTAATGGGTTTATATATATTTTGTTTAATAGGTTTTCCTGCTTAAATCATAGGCAGAGTTTCACTTTTGTGCTTGGGGGGGCACCTACCAGGCCAGCAGACCATGAGCTCAGATTTTTTTATATATCATATTTATATATCATTCATTCTACATATAAAATACATTTACAATGAACAATGACCTTATACCAGTGCTTCTCAATTATTTTCTGTCTCGCCCCCCTAGGAAGAGGTAAAAATTTCGCTTTTTCCAAGATGCGTAGATGTGCACTGTCTTCTCTTCTGATAGATTTGACACTTTTAGTAGTGGATTTATTAAAAAAACGACGAATGTCCATTTTGTTTATTCAGCGCGTAAAACAGAACGAAAAGAGCGTCCACTCACGTACTGCGATACTTTGAGATTCGCAAATCGCGGGAGAATGTAATAAAGCTACAGTAATAAAAACATAAATACAGTAATTAAAAATTAATTAGCCATATTTTACTCATTCTATACACAGAACTAATAAGATAAGACAAATAAAACGAGAAAATATGAATTCTGTAATAAAAAAATATTCAAAGCACAAGGCAGGCATTAATTGGCTCTGGTCTGGGGGGGCACTGCCCCCACCAGCCCCCCCCCCCCAGACTCCGCCTATGGCTTAAATGTTCATTTTTGATGAAATTATCAAATTTCTCATTTCTAATCTGTCAGTAATGCTCTGTTCAGTTCCGGTCTTCATAAAGCCCCTCTTTCCTGTGTGTTCTGATTGATCGCTTGGACTAGTGTGTTGTGATTTGGTCAACTACTTTGACCGTGTTTGGGAAATGTCACGCGATTTAAATGAGGAATATTGTGACTTGTGTTTTCCTGTAAGAAAACTGAAGTTCAGAGTTCAGAATACCTTTTACAGGTTCTTCATGGAACCATTAATGCCAATAAAGAACCTTTATTTTAAAGGGTGTGCAACATATTCAAACCACAAAACTGTAGAAACACCTACGCAAAAGCATGAGGAGGAATTATTATTCTGCACTAAATTGTGTGTGTGTGTGTTTTACGACTCAAAAGAGTAAAAGAGGATTTCTCTCGGAGCTCAAAGATGAGAGCTGCTCCAGCTGAGAACACGTCAAGTCTGCAAAATAAGCCTCCCCAGAGAGTAGACACCAGGCAAGGCAGGAACAGCAGTGGCAGATGTGCCCCACTATAATGCAGTATATATAGGACGAGCGCACACACACACACACACACACACACACACACACACACACACACACACACACACAGACACACACACTCCCGAATGCCCTCTGCCCTTCATTACGCACTCACACACACACACTTAAACACACCCATGTTCCCCTCGCATGTACCACCACGCACAAAATTGAAGCGGATGTCACCAGATGCTGCTCTTACAGCCTGTGCTACTCAGTCAGTCAGGCAGTCAGTTTTTTTTTTTTTTTTTTTTTTTACTCCTACTCGCTTATAGCTTTGCCACAGTTTTAATTATATGGTATAAAAAGAGCTCATAGTCTCTGCTGGATGCAACCGATTGGAAGGAGACCACACAGAATCAAACTGCAGGATTGTTTGTGCAAGTGCCAGTGTTATATACAAATGGCTCAGCGCGTCAAGTGGCAGAGAAAAGCGGTGTTGGTGGAGTGCCAATGTCTTTCATAGCATTAGGTTATGAAACAATGCGGGTCTAGTCAGGTGTGCGCCACGGTGAGAAATTAACTCATTTTACCTCAGGCGCGGGGATAAAAAAAGGCCTCAGATTAATGATTTGATTTAGACATTTAATTAGTTTAATACATATTGCGCTGGCTTCTGGCCCTCAGAATGTAGGTGGAAGGATGCTCTCGCCTCTCTCGCCAGCCGTGGTTGAGAGAGCTGAGGCTCTGGAATAAAATATGGATACATGCATGTCCCTCCGCCTCTAAGAAAACTGTTTCAAAGACACTGAAGGCTACTGAAATGTTTATGAGGAGAGCTCACCTCTCTGACAGACCTTCGCTCGACTTTCTCCTCTCGGCAAACACAAACACCACTCGGGTCCTGTAGACGCTATGTACAAATGTACTTTAGGAACGCTGAGTAAAAGCAGGCAAGCCTCAAAATTGGTATTATTTACTTAATCCATGTATCTAGTATTATTGTGAACAATTCAGCAGTGAGTGTTAGTCACCCCTAACAATTTGTATGATCCAATCAGCACCTCATAGAAAAATCAAGCCCCATTCTACATTGTACCTCTAAACATCACTAAATGTTAATGTTAATTTATGTTAAAATGTCAGTGTTAAGCTTAAATGGAAGTACTAAAATGACTAAAACTAAAATACAAATATATTTATGGTATATAGAAAAGCCAAAACCAAAAATTAACGCACATAACAAAATTACTAAAGAGAAAAGCTCATTTAAACTAATGATAAATAGAAATAATACTAAAATAACACTGTTGAATATCTTTGGAAATACTGAATTGTGGAAATAAAATGGCAATGAAATCACTACACAAACAAATAACAGAGAAGGCGGCGTTTTATATCCAAGATTAATTTAGTATTCAAGTATTTATTTGCTTAATTATTTTAAAATCATGCTATAATATAAACTATCAAAGCAAATAGTCATGTTATTATATAATCTGCCTGGGCTGAAACATACTTTGATGTCCTTTTAAAAGAGTAATTACTTCACAAAAAGAAAACATTTCAATATTTCAGTTTGAATTTACTTGAAATGGAACATAAATATAATTTCTTTATGTATTCATACTCAGTGACAGTGACTTTCCATTGACTTCTGTTGCTTTTATACTGCCTTAATGATATTTTCTGTCTATTACTCCTTGTCCTATGCAAATGTTTTATTTTTTAGGGGACTTTAGAAATTTAAAAATTCTTAAGCATGTTTATTAACCCCGTTCCCTGGTAGGGTCTGTTGAACGATTGCAGTGCAGATGATCATTTGATCAAAATCTGACCCGTGCACACATTTGAGCTTTTAGACGAACCCGCTGTAGAACAGAGAAAGAAAAAAACAAGAGCCCCCTGGAGACTGCATGTCTGCTGCTGCACTTGTTGTGTGCCGAGAGATGTGACATTGACAGTGATAGTCTCGCTGGTCTCTCTTTTGTAAAGTGGTCGTTGCAGGTGATGGATTCACTTCTAATGGAGTGCTGCTCCCTCAGAGGGTTAACGTTTACCCAGTGCTCCGCCACCCACAGAAAGCACCCTACACTGCTTGCACATGAATAATTGCCCACTAGGGACTGATTTTGCTGTAGATACCCCAGAGTGTATTCACGCCCCCCCCCCCCCCCCCCCTCTCTAGGGAGAGAGGTGCGTGGGCCCAGTGTCAGCACATTAAAGGCATTTTCAGGTCTGTATTTTCTCTGTCTCCACCTCTGATATTCTTTCATACAGCATTTCATAGAAATGCCATTGGTTTCTCCTGTGTGTATGTGTGTGTTGTGTGGAGAGTGCTATGCCCTTGGCTTTTAACAAGAAGCAATAATGGGAGCTGAGAGCAGCAATGGAGCAGAGAGGCAGGGCGAGCTCTTTATTGTCCTCTCTTCATTGTCATTGTGTGGCTGCCATGAGAAACCAGTTGAGCGGTAGCCTTAACACACACACACACACACACACACACACACACACACATATATATATATATATATATATATATATATATATATATATATGTATATGTATATGTATATATATATATATATATATATATATATATGTATATGTATATGTATATGTATATGTATATGTATATGTATATGTATATGTATATGTATATGTATATGTATATGTATATATATATGTATATATATATATATATATATATATATATATATATATATATATATATATATATATATATATATATATATATAATCTGCTAGTTGTGTAGTTTGTTATTCTTTTTCATCTGGCTTTCACCTTTAAAAACAACAATCCCTGAACTTAGCAACAGTTTCTCAAAAGTGCATAATAGCTGTGCAGTGTTTCGGATGATTATATATTATGTGAATCATGTATCTTTATACACACAGTTTCACATATCAAGCTATCTGCCTGTAAGTAGTAAATATAAAATAAATTTTAATTTAATAAATACAAATATTCCAAAATAAATGATGTATATAGAGTACACTATGTTAAAGAAGTTTAGTGTATAATTACTTTTTGGGGGTATTTTTGAGCACCAAATCAGCCTGATTTCTGAAGGATCACGTGACACTGAAGATTGGAGTAATGGCTATGGAAAATGCATTTTTATATATTAAGATATAAATAAATAATAAATAATAATATATTAATAAATAAATAAACCTTGTAAATAAACCTTATAAATAATAATAAATAAACTTTGCATTTCACTTTGAACTTTTGTTGTATGCAAATGAATGGCTTTGACATTTTGATGATCGCTCTTTATGTGGCAGTTTATTTCAGCTTTGAATGTAACAAATGTGCACGTTTTCCCATGATTTAATTCTTCATTTAGAGGTGATCAGAGAAGAGTGTGCGATGTGGCATGTGACCATCACAGTGAAACCTCCAGCCTTTGTGCCGTACAGTGGATACATTTGTGTACTGACAAAAATCATGTCATAAATATTACATCTTCTGATGACGGTTCCAAAGATGGATTGCATTCTCCATCCATAAAACAGCCACGGGACATATGAATTATTCATTTGTGCTGAAGCCACCTGCCCACCCCCCAGGAGATTCTCAACACACATTTATAGAGTCTATTTACCTTAATTAACCCCCTACATGTTTTTTTTACAACCCTTACATTTGGGGTCGAAGATCATATACAATCAAAATGACAACATAGATATAAAGCCTTGTGCACAACACATGCTTGGCAATTGTTTGACTGCACAATTGATGTTGCTTTTGGATGCACCATCATCATTCCTTAAAGCCACAAGTGTTAATATCTGTTCTAGTATTAGGGTTGACAAAGTTAACATGCTAACTAATAATCAACTAATTGGACCTGAAAACGGCATCATTGGGTTTTGTCCTATATTTAAAGACAGGGTTGGAACATTCAAAACCTCTGCAAAAGAATAAGTATAGGTTCAGTGCATAGACGCACAGTAATACCAAAACCAAGCTTTAATTTATCAGTAAATGGAGATAGGGCTTCTTATTGTATTGTTAATTTTAAAAATCTAATTATACGTAAAGTAATTTGGAAGCTGCATAGTAGAATTTATTTGAAAAAGGTTAAAAAGTATGAGATATCAAACCAAAGTAAATGAAACACAGTAAATGGAATGAACTTTAATGAGAGCAATACCATGGAAGTGCTGTGGGATAGTGGAACAAATGGTTGTTAAAACTGAATGCGGAAACCTATTTATTTCCATCCCAAACCGGCTTGACTCAAATATATGTATATATGTATATGTACATTATACAGTACTGTGCAAAAGTCTTTGGAATGTTAGTATTTTCACCCCAAAACAGGGGTTTGAGGCAGTTATTTATATCTTTTTTCTATAGTGTCAGTAGGAAATATCAGTTTACATTTCCAAACCTTCATTTTGCCCTTAATTGTAATAATTCAGATTTAGTCTGTCACAGTTTTTTTTCAGTTTCTTCATGTAATCCCAGATGGACTCGACGATGTTGAGATCAGATCACCGTCTGTTGTCAGACTCCTTGTGCATTCAAAAATCTCATTGAATTATTACAATTAATGCCAAAAGGTACGCTTTGAAATGTAAACTGATAGTTCCTACTAACACACCGAAGGAAAACATCGAAATAACTGGCTTAAAACCCTTTTTTGGGGTGAAAATACTACTATGCCTAAGACATTTGTAAGTACTGTTGTAATACTTTTTGGTCATTTTCACAAAATGGTCATAATTTTTTTTGTATGAATATCTTAACATGCAGTATATCAAAGAAAGAACAGAGGCTCTGCATAAAAAAAGAAAAAAAGTTGTATTCGTGCATTCTTGTTCTTAATCAACACTTGAATTGAAAGCAACATTCTGAACAAAAAAAATGAGTTTAGACTATAAAAGACTATAAATGAAGGAAGATTCCATCAGTGGCAGAGAAAGAGTTGTAAGTGTAAATTTTAAATATCATACATTTATTGATTATCATCCATAGCATGAAAGTAATTATCTGTATCTATCAGAATTTGAATATCGAACATGCTAACACTAATAATGTTCATTTTAATGAATTATTTTTTTTAACTTTTTGACCACTGTAGTACAGTTTCCAATATAAGTTTGCAGAGTTGATGACAGTTTTAGTTTCTCCTTCTGTCTCTCTCTCTCCGTCTCTCTCTTGTTCTGTCTGACGCAGCTGACATCTCAACACTTCCTCTGTGCCTGCTGTCTTATGTTATCTGTCAGTCTGCCAATAACAGCACATGTTGAGTTATTGGAGCTTTGCTCGACATTAAACAATTAACTGGGTTTTGTTGTCCTTCCTCCCCCCAAAACACATGTACTCCACTCACTGCAGTTCACCCAAAGCCTAGATAAACTTTCTGTCATTACAAGCATTACAGTATGAGACCGTGCCAGCGCACGCGTCTCTCGGCAGCGCATAGCTCCAATTAGCTTTGGGGCAAATGAAATGCACAGTATCCATGACTCATGTAGGCCTTTAAAGAGGGACTATTTTTAAACTATGGAGGCTGCGAGTTGGACTTGGCCGACAAGCTAGTTAGCTGATCCTGAGCTAGTGTGAGTCTGCTGAATTTTAATGGGGATGCTGACAGTGTTGAAGTTTGAGAATTGTGTGACAGTGCTGCAAGTAAAGAGCTGCAGGCGGCTTAGAGAAGAGATAAAGATAAAGATGTCTCCATGTGTCTAGAACCGGCACACACTGTGCTGGTTGGCTATACCACATTCATACAAAATTTTACAATTCTGTTCAAAAGTTTGGCATCTGTAAGGTTTATTAATGTTTTTGAAAGAATGCTGAGCAATGCTGAATTTATTTGATAAAAATGACAATAATATTAATAACCCTTTTCTTTTTAATATATTTAAATATATAATTTATTCCTGTTATGGCAAAGCTGAATTTTCCGCATCATTGCTCCAGTCTTCAGTGATCCTTCATAAATCATTCTAGTACGCTGATTTGCGTCATACCCTTGCTTCACAAGGTCTCATAGTTTTTTTTTCATTCGGTCACATGTTCCTTTGTTTCAGTTTTCCCGCCACTCGTCAAGCACCATGGACATTTTGCCATTTTTCACCGTACATACTTAGTACTTTTCATTCTTGTGTTGTTGTTTGTGTGGTCTATGTGTGTAGAGACACCGTGGTTGCGATACTTTAATCTATGTGGATTGTCTTCTTTTTTTTATTTGAGTACATTTTGAACTGTTCATCATCGTCTTTGTCCGTGACAATTTGCTACTCAAGAAACATTTCTTATTGTAATCAATGTTGAAATCAATTGTGCTGCTTAATATTTTTGAGGAAAGCGCCATTTATTTCAGGTTTATTCCACGATTCGTTGATGAATAGAAAGTTCAAAAGAACAGCATTTATTTTTTGAAATAGAAGTCTTTAATTCAACACATCCTTTCAGTTTCTTAAAAAACAACAACTAACTAACGTTAATTTCATCCTACAGCAATTTTTCTTTTTGTCTACAAAATGCATTAAAGTGCAAACGCATGTAATCTTAAGTCACCTAATTCATTCAGTCAATGAAAGTAGGCATGTGGTTCTACTTAGGACCCGTATTCTCTCTCAGTGTTTGCATAAGGGGACATTGTGGCCTCTAAAGAGAGTACATCTGACACTGTCAGGCCTTTGAACCAGACTTGACATTGAGAGGCAGGGCAACGCAGTAAAACTTTCACACAGACACGTTTGCGCTAATTGCCATTTTAAACAGAGAGGCTGAGATGGAGACGTGGAGAAACCGATGAGTTTTCAAAGGGTCACACAGAGCCTCATTACATAGACACTGACAGGCTTACTTAACCCTTCGGTCACAATGAGAGAAAAAGAAAGAGAGACAAGGGAGAAACAAGACTTTTAGTGAGCAGACGGTCTGATGCGTCTTGACTAGATAGACATTAAATTTGCATTGAGTTGGATTTAAGTGGCTCTGTCTAAACATTCCCACTTATGTTCACATGAGAAATTTTACTGCTGTTTTAATATTTCTAAGAGTCTGTGAATTATTAACTGACTACATATTGAAAGAGCTGAAAGAGCTTTTGGAGCATGCAGCACAGGTACTGTACTGATGAAATATGTAATGTGAGTTCTCAGTATATGTATTATTACTGAGACACTGTTACATTGAATAGGTTGATGAGTATTAGTTTCAGTACAATATGCTGTGCTATAGTGTGAATATATATTTGTGGCTAAAAGGCATTATTGCATCCATTTTAAATGTATTTAAATACAAATAATGTAAACATGATTAAATATTAAAATAATTAAATATAAATACATATATTTACATTTTGAATCCACCTGTCAGGGTTTTGGAGAGAGCGAGGACTCAAAAAAAAAAAAACTATAAACAAAACAACCCAGAGGGGGAAAACAAGACAAACTAGACTAGACTGGACTGGACTGGATTAGATAACACTGAACTAGACAGATCTAGGCTTGACACAAGGAACCACAACAAAGCGACACAGGAGGAGATTAAAAACACACAGGAGGAAGGGCAATTGATGAGAACACAGCTGGGAGAAATCAAAGTCAAGCACGGAAACAAGGTGGGAGGGTTTACACATTAACGAGACATGAACACGCACACGAGCAGAGCTTATACTGCGCCCACTCACAAAACATAGAGCGTACGAGAACGAGGAAATACTCAGCTCGCGCGCTCATGACAAGGATGAACACACGGGTCATGAATATCCGACTAGTAAGACTAGTCTCGGGATCGGACATCATAACCCACACATAAGACGTTACACAGACAAGCGTGCCCACTGCTCGAATGCTCGAAGCCGTGCGCACACACATAAAATACGAGACATTACGGTAGTGTCAGAGCTCTGCCACAAAACCAAGAAATGACTAGACCGAATGTGGCAGAACCCTGACACCACCATTATTATCCATGGTTGTTATCATTAAGTAAAAGTTAAATGATAAAAACATTTTCATTACATATCACATTTCTTTGGAATGAATAATTTAATAATGAATAACTCCAAAAATGGGCTGGACAAAATTATTGGCACTCTTAACTTAATATTTGGTTGCACACACTTTGGAAAAAACAACTGGAATCAATCGCTTCCTATAACTGTCAATAAGCTTTTTTTACTTCTTAACCAGAAATTTGGATCATTTGGAACAATCCTTTGTAAACTGCTCTAGGTCTCTCATGTTGGAAGGGCACCTTTTCCCAACAGCAATTTTAAGATCTCTCCACAGGTGTTCAATGGGATTTAGATCTGGACTCATTGCTGGCCACTTCAAAACTCTCCAGCGCTTTGTTGCCATCCATTTCTGGATGCTTTTTGAAGTATGTATGTTTGGGGTCATTGTCCTGCTGGAAGACCCAGGATCTTACAAGTATAAACTGTAGTCTTGCTTTTTTATGTCTTTGTGTCAGCAGTGGGGTCCTCCTGGGTCTCCTGCCATAGTGTTTAATTTAATTCAACTGTCGACGGATAGTTTGCGCTGACACCGATGAACCCTGAGCCTGCCGGACAGCTTGAATTTCTTTGGAACTTGTTTGGGGCTGCTTATCCACCATCTGGACTATCATTCATTGCACTTTTCATCAATTTTTCTCTTTCGTCCACATCCAGAGAGATTAACTAAAGTGCCATGGGTTGCAAACTTCTTGATAATGTTGTGCACTGTGGAGAAAGGAACATCTAGATCCCTGGAGATGGACTTGTAACCTTGAGATTGTTGAGATTTTTCCACAATTTTGGTTCTCAATTCCTCAGATATTTATCTTCTCCTCTTTCTGGTGTCCATGCTTAGTGTGGCACACACAGACACACAATGCAAAGACTAAGTCAACTGCTCTCCTTTTTATCTGCTCTCCACATCTGTTACTTGCTCCATGTGAGTTTAAAGGAGCCTCACATGCTTGAAATACTTATTTATCCACAATTTTGAAAGGGTGCCAATAATTTTGTCCAGCCCATTTTTGGAGTCTTGTGTGAAATTATTTTCTGCTCGTTACCTTCCTCATGTGTTTCCTATTTAATCCCTTCGTGTTTGCTGTCCTGTGTTCGTGTCGTTGTCGTCCCTATGCCTGTTCTCTGTTGTTGTTTTATTCCTCCCCAGTTTCCATTCCGGTTCTTCCTGTTTGTTCTTTTGTCTAGTTTTCGGTTGAGTATTGTTTGTTGTATGTTCATTATAATAATAAATCCTTTAACCCGCATCCCTGAGTCCTCGTTACTTGATCCCTGACAGTTAATGGAAATGCAAAAGAGACTGAGCGAAAGTCCAGGTGGCTCTTCGACCCAAAAACAGCTCAGAATCTACACAGCTGCTGGCATACGATTGACTTTCAACAGGGCTCTCCAGCTTTCTTTACTGCAACAGGCAGAGTAAAGCAATTGGTTTCGCCCCACCATAATGGCTGGCCATGAATGCTGAGTGTGATGGTGGGAGCCCATTAGAGCCTCAATGGCTGACAAGACACTTAGCACTCCCAGGAGCTCAAACGGCCCTTTTATCACTGGCCTAAGGCTGGGCTGAGTCCTGAGAACTGGTGGCCAGCTGGGTCTTTACCCAACATACACACACACAAAACAGCACCTGCTTGGTATTACCCAAGGGCTGAGATTCCCAGTGTTGCCCTCAGCTGGCATGGAGATACAGAAGAGAGCACACTGGGAAGCAGCTGTGAGTTTTGACAGTAGGGATTTGGGAGATTTGGGAAAGGCAGCAGCTTTGTAAAGATTATCAGAATTGCAATGTGCCGGTATGAAGCGCAGAAACAGAAGGCCCATATTGACTGGAAGATTTACACAGTTTTTGTGAGGGATCCACGATCTGGAATTTGTTAGTGTTGCCTTGGAAATATAGTCGCTCAAGGCCATTTTAAAGCACTCAAGTCACCATTATCTTCTAAATCATGTGGAAATTACCTTGGAAAAAGGGAAAAATACTTAGATTGGGATTCACTTCGATGAAGATTATGCACATGAAGGATTGCTTTGCATTCTGGGTGGTTTTCACAACACTGCAGAGAATGCCATTGCTGACCTCGCAGTCTTTCCTCACCCAGTTCAAGGAGTGCTTTAGGACAAAATGCATTAGTCTCACTCAGGGGTGAACACCAATCTCATACAACCTCTTTTCTTCACTTCCTTCAATCTGAAAGAGCACTACATGAGGTGCATAAAAAGTTCCTCTGGTTAGACTGAAAGTGCTTCAGAAACCGTGAGGTGTTTTATTAGGGCAACGTGGTGGCTTTTATAAGTTTTTTTGGACTGGCATATGGAAGGATAGAATTTTACAGCCGCTACTTGTATAGAAGAAAAGGGGATTTTATCATGAATTGTAAATGGAAAAAAAGATACGACTCTGAAAAGATGCTGCATGTAATAGAGAAAAATGCAGTTCATACATTAATTTGACATGAATTCTGACTTTTGGGGGGGATATAAAATGTCTGAAATGTGGGGGTTATACAACTATATATATATATATATATATATATAGTTGTATAACCCCCACATTTCAGACACTCAGCATTCATATATATATACATTATAGTATATATATTATTCATTTTATATATATATATATATATATATATATATATATATATAAAATGAATAATATATATACTATAATGTATAATACCATAATGAATAAAAAATTTTTTTTAAAGGTTTAAATTCTTGGAGAAAGTAATTTTGTATTTTTAATTATTATTTTCATACCTCACAAAGTCATGTGATTATGAAAAAAGGAAATTATATCACATAGTGGTCACAGTCATGTCGTGTCTCGTCACTTCCTGTTGCCTCCAGTGTGATCTATTGTGTTTCCGTCTAGTTTGCCACTCCCCTTGTTAGTCTCGTCAGGTGTTTCCCATTACCCTGAATATATAAACCCTCATGTTCTCTCTTGTCTCTCTTCTCTCTTGTTAACGTTCCTATGATGTGTCTGTGTGCCGTTGATTTTGTATGTTTTCCTAGAGCCTTGCACAAGTGTGCCCTTTTCTTTGCTTTGTATTTAAAGTGTGTTTTTGTTTTTAGTTATTAAAGTGCGTTTTCTGTTGATCCCTGCCTTATCCGCTACAACCATTTGTTACAGTAGTACCCCTGCAGATCCTAATTTATTTATATTTATTAAGGTAAAAAAAAATCCTACATGGCCCTGTGTGAAGAAGTGCTTACCCCCTGTAACAACATACCTGTGGTTTATCACACCTAGGTTCAATTTCTCTTGCCACACCCATGCCTGATTACTGCCAGACATGTTCTCAATCAAGAAATCACTTAAATAGGACCTTCTTGACAAAGTGAAGTAGACCACAAGATCTTCAAAAGCTTGACATCTTGCCGAGATCCAAAGAATTTCAGGAACAAATGAGAAATAAATTATTTGAAATCTATCAGTCTGGAAATGGTTATAATGCCATTTCTAAACCTTTTGGACTCCCGCAAACAACAGTGAGAGCCATTATCCACAAATGAAAACATAGAACTGTAGTGAACGTTCCCAGAAGTTGCCGGCCGACCAAAATTGATGTTCCCCCAAGACTTTTGGCAAAATACTCTATGAACTATGAACAAAAGTTGAACTTCTTGTAAGGTGAGTGTCAGCCATCAAAGTAACATCACATTTCAGAAAAAGAACATCATACAAACAGTAAAATATGGTGGTGGTAGTGTGATGGTCTGAGGCTGTTTTGCTGCTTGAGGACCTGGAAGACTTGCTGTGATAAATGGAACCATGTGCCCTGCTGTCTACCAAAAAATACTGAAGGAGAATGTTCGGCCATCTGTTCGTGACCTCAAGCTAAAGTGAAATTGGGTTCTGCAGCAGGATAATGATCCAAAAAACACCAGCAAGTCCACCTCTGAATGCCTGAAGAAAAACAAAATGCTGACTTTGGAGTGGCCCAGTCAAAGTCCTGACCTAAATCCTATTGATATGCTGTGGCATGACTTTTAAATGGTAGTTCATGCACAAACCCTCCAATGTGGATGAATTACAATAATTCTGCAAAAATGAGTGGGCCAATATTCCTGCAAAAGACTCTTGAAAGTTACTGCAAACGATTGATTGCAGTTGTTGCCACTAAGGCAGGCCAAACCAGTTATTAGATTTAGGGGGCAAGTACTTTTTCACACAGGGTCATGTAGGTTTGGATTTTGTTTTCCCTTAATAATAGCAACCTTCATTTAAAAACTGTTTACTTATGTTATATTTGAATAATTGTTAAATTTGTTTGATGATCTGAAATATTTAAGTGTGACAAACATGTGAAATCAGGAAAGGGACTCTTTTTCACACCACTTGTAACCTTGAAAATATATTTAAAAACGTATTATTATAAGAAAAAATACTATTTTGTTTTACTTAGCACAACTAGTGTTTGTTCAGCACAACTTTAGAGCCATTAAAAAAAAACAAAATCAACATGAATACATTTCAAACAACTTGGTTTTAAACTAGAGCTATTTAAACTGTTTCTCATAGACTTACATTATTTGGTATCTACATGCACTGTGACTGAATACATTTCATTAGATTTATGCTAAAACGAGCAAACAGGTCATTAATGTAGCCATTAATTAACAAAATATTAGCTCCTTGGTAATGACAGACATTTTAAAAAGGTAAAAATGGCCATGACAATAGGAACAATTTTAATTGAATCATTTAAGTGTGTTAAATGAGCGAGCATAATAATGAGAGATGTAACGATGGCCATTCTGTCATTCCAAACACCATTGTATCCTTCATCCATGGATTAACCCAAAGAAGAAAAGCATCCACATTTGCAGAACAATTGAATTTACACGGACTGAGAAAGTGGAGCCAGGATCATCCCACCCGCCGCCCGTTCAGAAAGGAAGAGCTAAACTGCCAGAGAGAGACTGCCTTTGACGTCAGCTCCAAACAGCTCCAACTTTCTTTGAGAAGTTATATGAGCGATTTTCTTTCTTTCCCTGCATCCGTCTCTACACACGCAGTAATAGGCAAATAGGGAACTTGCTCTAAAGTGAAGCTGTTCAGCTAGAGGTCTGATAAAAGGCTTTGCTTTTGTGCTGCAGGGCTCAGTTTCATTTGGTCAATTGAATGCTTAAAAGGAGAAGAAAAAAACTTTTGCTAATTGACAATGCCAATGAAATTCAGTAGCTATTATAAGAACTCCAGGATGAAAAGCCTATTAAGAAGCGTTTGTCTAATGCCTCTATTCACTGACTCCACAGTAGTTCTTTCATAGAGACTAATTTTGCTGATTTTCAAATTTGCTCTTTCTTTCTCTTTTTCAAGGCTTGCCATTTCCCTCTGCACTATAACAAATTAAGTCTTTAGTTTGGGTGTGCTGGAATAGAAGACCTGGTTTTAAGATTGCTTGAAAACATTTCATGCTAGTCATATTCTGAAGTCTGTCACCTCTGTCACCCACATTTTTTTCTGTGCCAATATAAACACTCCCTTGTTTCCTCCATTGATGTTTTGACCCAAATTAATGTGAGGATAGACTATGAGGATGTTTCGGCAGATTCCAATTAGTTTCTGACAAAAGGAGGAGAGCAAACCAATGTCCTTTTTTAAAAGGATGTATCTCTTGGAAAAGATTGTGGGCAAGAACTCATTTGATTAATAGGCTTCTTTTAAAGAAGCTTTCACACATTTTTGATGAGACATTTACAGATCGGTTCAAAAGGAATGGGATCATTTGGTTGAAATATTTCTAAAATAGACAGGGTGATCCAGAGTGAAAATGCTTCTATTAAGTATTTTTATGCAAAATATTTTTTCCCATTACACATTTATATTCTAAACATTTTGAGTGAACATTTCATTTAAAAATGTTTTTTTATATCATAAAGGTTCACTTTAAATAGATTTTTTTAAATCTTTTGTATTCTTATTAACACTATTAATTGTCTGTACAAGCTATCAGTTTTTCCTATTCTAACGTCCAATCACACAATCCCTGTTCCTGTCCATTCTGAATTCAATATGAGATGTAAATTTTAAGTTAATGTTAACAATTTGCCTTTCTGCTTTTGATTTAATTGTTTTGTTCCTCGTTCACTATAACTTTCCTCGTTCTTTCATTACACATTTCACGGGCCAGATCACAACATTCAGTGGGAGGGATAAAGGTTAATAAGTGCAGTCACCCCTGATTTATTTAATTTGTAGAGTCCTGCCAAACAATGCGACAGGAGTTTTATTTGACCATCAGCTCAGTGTGGGTCTATTCAGAGGTTTAACCATAGCAAAATGATGAAGTTCACCACCACAAAACCGACATGCTTGTTCTCTGGGGCTTTCAATAAATCAGTCCTGCTTTGCTGCACATCGTGGAAGTGTATGAATTATGGGACCATTAGGCTTTGAGCGTGTCTAGATCTCTTTCATCTGGAATACCGATGTGCCCTTTGTAATACAAATGAATGGGGTGGCAGATTATGATAATCAGATATGCTTGTTTGGTTAGTCTTGAGTCACATCCCCGTAGAGAGATAGTTCATCAAAACAAAACAATTGTACAGGCATATATGATGACAGAAATTTCATTTTTGGTGAACTTTTCCTTTAAAGAAGCCAGTAGATGTGTTAAAACCGGTGTTATTCTTCTACCTTGTTTTGCTGCAAATGAAGGTTAGAGCAGGGGGTTGTGTATGCGTGTGTGTGTGTGTCTGTGAAGAGAAGGACAAAGACAGACAGTGGGAGAGCTTGATGATCAGGCTGTAGATTGGCAGCTCCAGAGGAGTTCATCAGCACATGCTGCAGTGCCAACAGAGAGTTTCTCTCCCCCACTGCACACAGAAAGGAGGAAAGGAGGAGGAAGACTTGACATTGCTATGGTCCCGTGTCTCAGGGTGCTGAATAGAAAGATTCAAAGAAAAGCTACTGTCCACATACTCATAATTATGCTGACATGTTGATGAATGACCTACCAACTTGCATTTTTAAAAACAACAGCCTGAATTTGTGTGTAATTAAAAAAGAATATCTAAGAAAATTAAGGTTACTCTTCGGTAGTCCACTTTAGACATTATACAAACCATAAGTAACTACATGTGAACAAATTTTCATATTTTGTGAACTTAAGCCTAAAAATTGGTTAGTTATTGTTATTGACAGGAAAAGTTTTTTTAACTTTAAAAAATACACAGGTCACATTCATGGACATTAATCATCAGTCAGATTCAAACAGCAAATAAGTACATTGTTTTTAAAAGGTGCCTTTGGAAAATCACTTTCTTAAAGATTGATTGGAAGACAGACTATGACTTTGCTATTTTCTGAGTCTTGGCAAAGCACTGCAATTAACCAACATTCAGCTCCTGCCAACAACAACGACTGGGCTTAATCAGTCGAATGTGTTATTGAGTCTGCGTCAAATTAACTTACAGTCATAAAGATTTCTTCGCTGTAAAAGCATAATTCAGTGATTGATCATTCATACATTCATTCAGTATTCCCTAACATACTGGGACCATTAAAATGCATTTGCAATGCATTAGATAACAAAATATCAAGCCAAGTGCCATATGCAGTTTGTTGAAATAGTGTTCAAAAGAAATTTCACTTGTTTTGCTACTTTGTTATATAATGCAAAGACGTTATACTCTTAACCGCTTATTTTTTTATTATTTTTTGGTTATGAGAAAATTAATGGAACGTTCCGTTTCCATTTGTTTGCGATTCGGGATTCGGAACATTACTTTTGAATGTTCTAAAATAAGAAGTAACATTTAAAAAAAATGTAAGATGAACTAAAATATTTCAGAGAAAAAAAAAAACACTCCATAAATAACAAAACAGTTTTGTGCTTACATTTTTAGAACATTAGATCAAATAACGCTGCATTTACGTTCTAATAATGTTACAGTAAGAATGTTGAGAGAAGAATCCTTGAGAGAAAAATGGTTCTAAACCGTATCAAATTAGGGTTCTCCGGCTTGTAACAGTAACAGAACCCTTTTTGGTGCTAAATAGAACCCTTTTTTAAGGTTCCTTAAAGTACACCATCATTTTGGTGTAATTGAGGGACAGTTTCTCTCTACAGATGATCCGGTTGTAGGACTTGTTTCCTGTTAGCTGGGAAAGTATGGCCAACATACTTTTTGGGATCATTGTAAACATTGTGTTTTGTTGGCAAATAGTTGGATATATTGTTTTGTGTAATATTTGCAATATGTGCTCTATTAACTCTTTTCTCACCTTGATGGAATTTTCCGTTATTTATGACAGAACGCTTTCCTGCCATTGGCATAATTTTCCTGCAATACATGTTTTCACTGTTATACAGTAGGGCTGCTTTTTCACATCTTCTGAAATGTAATCTCCAGATCCAAAAACAATTATTTAAAATATGAAATGGCATATAACGCAACATTAAGGAAATGTTGACCCAGGAAGAGATATAAAACTGTGCGAGCTTTAGAGGTGTTGATGGCAATATTTTAATATGTTCAGATATTCATAAACAAAATATTCTGAGGTCCATGAAAATTTTGCGGCAAGTTTCAAAAATGCTGGCGCTGACTGACAACTTAAAAAAAACGTTAATGTTTACGATGTCTAATAAAATCCAAAAATAAGACATGCCCTCTGCATATTCTTGTGTTCTTGTATAAAAACCCCTTTCGCCTGAGCATTTTGAAAATAACAAGAGTTCAACGCAGAACACAAAGAGCAAAAAGCATCTCTATCCAGCTTCCCCCACCTCTAGCCTCTGATTAATTGTGTGTCCTACTCATTGTAATTCTGCCTGTTTTAATTAGCTTAGGCATGCTTTTGCATATTGTATTTATTTAATTTCATCATGTGCGAGAGGCAATCCGAGGAATAATTTGGAAAATGAAAGGGCTCGCTTTTGCCAGCGTGTACACAAAGGATTCTAGAAGCAACTGGAGTTCTGAAGAGCAAACATGTTCATTCTGATGAGACAACAGCATCTCAGCATGTTCAGTCATGCTGCACACTGAGCTTTCTTTTAATCATGACTGAATACCTGATGAGACTCATTAACTAAGATAACGAAATATCACAATTATAATTAGATTATACTATATATATATATATATATATATATATATATGTATAATATTATAGTTGTGGTAAACAAGTGTCTCTGAGCTTTGAGAAGTTCCAGGGAAGGCTTCCATATGCGACTTTAAATATAATTTGACTTGTAATTTACTCATATGATTTTTCTGTATTATATATATAATTTAAAAAATTTGTCAGTACAATAAAACTCCGTAGGGTACAGTGTTTCACTCTTTAAAAATAATTTAATGCATTCCTTAAAATATTTTTTGTGTTTCAAAGTAGAAAGACCGACATAAGTTTTAAACAACATGAGGGTTAAAAAATTGAACAATTGAAGACTCCTTTTTTAAAATAAAAAGTTTATATTGTGACACAAAAACAGGAGAAATGCTTTAAATTGAGAGTCTGAAGTTTCATTCTCTGTGACTATTTAAAGTCGGGGTTGTGGAGAAAGATATCTGTTTAGGTTAACAGAGACAGATGACACTCTCCGTAGAGCGTCAAATCACAAGCTCTGTCAAGCAGCCGCATGAGTTTGCAAGGAGCAGATGGCAGAAGGGACAAACATGGCTTATTTAATCTGCTTGTGTTTGCAAGGAAGTAATTGTGGTTTAACCTGGGGAGAAACAGAATATTACAGCCTGGCAAACAAATTACACTCACCTCACTAGTCTTCAGATGACTCCATTTGTCCAATCCACTGGTAAGATCTGAGTGAAACAAGACAAGAAAAAAAGAAACCCTGTATTGTTAGTGTTTGCATATTGCTTTTGTATTGTAGCTTTGGCGTTTTTACTTACAGATACACTGAAGGGGTCATATGAGGAATCAGACTTTCCCTGATTTTTCACTGGCCACTGGCCTTTGCTGGTCATAACTGGTCTAACAGGCTTGTTATAGAGGGATTTTTGCCTCTTTAGATAGTCAGGCTGGTCTTAAGGCACCCATACACTCGAAACTAATCATGGACCCAATTCTCCTCTTCCGACAATCCAAAAATCCTGATTATCTTGATGATTCTACAGATTATTGATTCAGATTTTCCTGTGGCGTGAGGTGCAATAAGTGTGATTGAATCTGCTTAGAAGAACACTGGGGCCCCACAGATCTTAAATTGTAAATATCCGACATATTGAATAATTGCGATCAGAAATCTTTTGCATGAAGAGAACCCGGAGGACAAATGCACATACATTTTGTAGATTGTCATGTGGAATGAAATGCTATCCTATCAGAAAGCGAGCTGACGGAGGATGAAAGTATAAGTAAAAAGTATTTTCTGTAAAAAGCAGTCCATGTCAGGGTTTAGCAGAGAGAGGACCCAAACGCAGAATGAAGTGATGGGGTTTTATTGAACAACTGAAGACAAGGCACAATAGGGGAAGTGAGGTATGAGAGTTCAACAGGCAGGGCAGGGTAGACAACAAAGACAGGCAAGGGATGATGACCACTGAGACCAGTCCGGACTGACAGCAGACTGGGGAGTTTGGAAGAGGCAGCACCAACAGAGAGACCAAGCAGGAGCTCGCCAGGCCACAAACTTGTAGGAGATCTCAGACTAGGCCCCAGACTCGCTGCCAGGTGGATAAGACAGTGGTCAGGAACTCTCAGGACAGGAACCGACGCGACTCACAACAGACAAGACAAAAATGCAAGACAAGAGAGAATGATTAAATGAAACAAAGCAACAAAACCAGAGCAGCGCAATAATGAAAAAGCAAACAGAACTAGAGAATTAAACTATGATTAGAAAAACAGGACAACTTTAAAGGGAGAAAAATATAAGTAGAAGTTAACTTAAAACTCAAGAGAAAACAAAACTGGGAAAACAAAGGGGCAAGAACTAACTAGACTTGAAAGAACAACAAAATACTATAAGGTAGTGATGTGACGTTTGACACAGAGGCTTCGAAGCTTCGAAGCAAAAAACGAAACATCTCACAGTGATGCACTGTATCGGAGCGTGATTCGTTTGGCCATAACCACGTGATCAGTGACGTCCGAAGCTTCGTTTTCTCCCTCAACCACGTGACTGCTTCGCAATCTGGTTCAAATGTAGTGCGAACCACTTGCGCAGGTTTTGAGTGTCATGCACTTCGGTAAAACGGTAGTGAACTGACTCGAAACAGAGGATAAGCTCTTTTGAATTTTGAGCATGGCACCAGCCAAGAAAAGAGGCCGCTTGGAAGTCTGGCAGCATTTTCAGGTTGTAACAAATAAAGTAAGCTCATTGTTGTTGTTGTTGTTATTATTATTAATATCAAGAATTATATTGTAAAATAATAAATAATTATAGGAATTAGGCTAATAGTAATATGAATAAATATTTACACGAATACTTTTATGTACTTTACTAATAATTTGTCTTTCCACATCATCATCTTGCCCTGGAATTTTTATGCACTCCTGCCTCCTCAGTCCCATGTGAGAGAATATATTCAAAGGCAGGGGAAATAGTAAATAAAAAAAAAAGAAATAGACTTAGCCCCCGCACTGTTGAACAAGTTCTGTTACTTAATAAAAATCTTTCATTTCTTCAGTTTCCCACAAAATAAAAACTCCCCAGTTCACAAGCACTTCATTCCACAGTTCTTTTATTTTATTTTGATTGTATATGCCTACATGAGCCTTGCCTGTGAATTCATAGGTTTAGGACTAAGGCTAAAGTGTATGGAAATAAGGCTGCTCAAACGTGTTGATCAAAGCAGATTCATAAAAATAGTTTCTATACACATTAATTTGTCCCATTTATTATTTTGTTTCATAAATTCATAAATAGGCTAAGTAGCTTATCAAATTAACAAATGACAAAAAAAAATTTGTTTTTATTGCTTTTATGGATTTCTCAAAGTGAATTGTTACACGAAACAGTCCAAAAAAAATGAATGGGTCCTCTGGCACAAGCTGCTCTTCAAACTTTGACCACAAGATGTCGATAGTGTGCGCCGTGTTGAAAAGCTTCGAGTAATGAACCTTTTTACGATACAGTTGAGGGAAAGCCTCGGTGCTTCACAAAGCTTCATTTCGCCATCACTACTATAAGGAATAGACTAGAACAAAGAGCTGGAACTATTCACAATTAGAATAAGCGACTAAGCTACCATAAAGATTCTAGAACAAAACCATATACCACAACATTCACAAAACAAACCAGCAAGGACATGAGGGAAAGGAGCACAATATAAAGGGAGCAGAGCACATGAGGGACAGGTGAAAACACTCAGCAAACGAAGACTAGACAAGGGGGCGTGGTAACTGGAAATGAGGAGGAGGGACAAGGGGACCAAATGGCAAGCATGAACAAAGACAAAGCCATGTGCTCAAACACAACACAAACAGGCAAACATTAAACAAAGACAAGACAGACAAGATAGTCTGGGCAGGATCCTGACAGTCCAAAAATTTTTATCGCCATTGTCACAGTCATGTTGTGTCTCGTCACTTCCTGTTACCTCCTGTGTGATCCATTGTGTTTCCATCTTGTTTGCCACCATTGTTAGTCGTGTCAGGTGTTTCCCATTACTCCAGTGTATTTAAACCCTAATGTTCTCCTTTGACTTTGTTGATTGTTAAGGTTTCCATGTCGTTGCCTTTTAGTGTGTAGGTTTCTCCATGTTTTCCCGAGTTTTCGTTTGTTTATGCACAAGTATGCCGTTTTCTGTTTATATTTAAAGTGTTTTTGTTTTTGTTAAAGCTATATTTATTAACGTTGATCCCTTGATTCCTCATCTTTGTCATTCATCCCGCATTACAGCTATTTCTTCTTGATCATCCTCTGCCATGTTTGTTTACTTTAAAGTCACGATTTACTGTGAGAGATTGGTTGGTTGTTTGTGAATAAAATCTGTTAGTGTGTGCTGTGCTTTCCTGGTTACATCGTGGTCCTCCACACACTATAGCAACAAAACTGTTAAAGCTAAGATTTTTTAAATCATCATGTGGTCTCACATTTTGAAATTCTGATAGCAGACCAACTTAAACCAACATGTTACGTTTTTTTCCCCCAGCAGGGATGTATTTCAAAAACATACTATACCTTACTGAGTGTCCTTGTGAAAAACAAAGAAGTAAACTACTAACTGTAAACAACTGCTAGTAAGTTTGTGGTAAGTTTATTTTTCTTTCCCTCCCTCTTTTAAGTCTAACAGCGCAGAGGTCAAAGGGTCACAAAGGGAAACAGCAATCATCATAGAGCGAGACCGAACACAAATGAACTACAAATCTTGTCGCCAAGCCGCACTATCTCCTACCAGATTAACTTTTGATTAGATTCAGAGTAGATATCTGCTCCTGACTACATTTATGGAAATCACCCGTGGTAATTATTTCTCTTTTATCGTGTCTCGGGCGTCTGATTACCCTCAGTGTGTTGTGAAGTTAATGTTGGCGCCCAGCAGGATGCTGGGAGTGATGAGACAGAGGCTGCCCCGCGGCTAGCGCTCCATTGGCGGCAACTTATTTCACACCTCTGAAGCTGCACTCAGCCAATGAGATCTAACCCAATCACAGAGACAATAAAGAAGCACACTGCCTCCTTCTCACTCGTGGGCCTTTCATCTGGGCAGGCTGGGTAATTACCAAATGGAGATGGGTTTTGATGCTTGTTCAAAACACAAGAAAATCACAAGGCGATTGAAATGTTTCGAATGGAACGAAGAGAAATGTGACTGCACTGCTGGTATTATTTGTTCTGTTGTGGCTTGGAATAATTGTAACCAAAGGAAAAAGCTCACAATCGCAAGGCCTTCAAGGGTTTCTCTCAGCATGTGAGCACATGCACATCCCAACATGAGGCCTGGCGTTCAGATGTGTGGCATCTGTGTGACAGATGACTGAATGAAATATGCACAGTCAAAAAAAAAGTTAGTTTGGCCATAAAATGTTGTATTGAGTGGTTCCATACATCTATGTTAAGTAGAGTTTCAGGCTGTCTTTGTTTATTAAAATTAATTCAAGTCAATAAAACAAAAGTGTGTATTGCTAAAAAATTCAATGACTAAAATTATAGATTTAGTTCCTTTAGCCTAACCTGAGGTGAACTTGATCACGAGCACAGTGGTGGTTTTTAATGTGTTGACCAAAACAGCAACTTTGTTAATTAGCTATGAGCTTTATGATGCACGTTACATGACTTGACCAAATTATTATTTAAAAAAAAAATATTTATATATATGAATTATTCAACCATTTTGTTTATTTAAAAACAGACGTCAAGTAGATTTGATAAAACATTTTTATTAAAATTACTGCAGTCAGTTTAACTTGTGAATTTATGTGATTCATTAAAAAAAATTAAGGTGAGGGAACAACCAACCATTAAAAACACTAAAAATAAAAAAGCCACTTTTTCTACTCTAATCACTGATTTTATCTGCCACAATAAAATCTCAATTATGTTTATTTGGGAGCCTTATTAGCAAATACTGATATATATATATATATATATATATATATATTTATATTTATATATATATATATATATATATATATATATATATTTATTCAAATGATGAATTGATTTATTCATTAATTTCAGGAAAATATTGAATGTATTGACAGCCCTAAAACTAAAACAGCCAAGTCAGTTTTTAGACCTACCTGTACACATTTTGACCGCAAATGTATGATTTGTCACTCTAAACCATGTAAAAAGATGTTGACGCCTTCGTGTTGACACATCATGGCATATTTCAGGATGACAATGTCAATATTCATCAGGTTCAAACTGTGAAAGAATGGTTGGGAAGAGCATAAAGAATCATTTCCGCACAGGAATTGGCACTTCTGAGTCCTTAAATTAATTGAAAGTCATTGGGATGTGCTTGAGGAAACTTTACAAAGTGCTGGACTCTTGCATTTTCAGTAGAAGGTCTTGACCCAAAATTGACACACATCTTGATGGAAAAGACATCACAACATTTATTTTCATCTTTCCCAATTTGAGCCTGATGCATTATGACATTTTCATCCTGGAATATGGCCATGATGTGTCTTCCTACAGAAATATCGTCAAATATATAACATGCTAGAAACACTGCAATAATGATCCAATCATAGACTATTACCGGTAAGAATTTGCCTATTTAAATCCAAACAGTGACTTTTTTTGAGCCAGGCAGTTTGTGATTGTATTGAATTTCTTGATACTGAATAGCTTTAATAACTTGATGATATAGCAGTGAATACGCAAAAGACTGCATTCAAAGCAAAATGGTGAAAAAGCATGTGAACTAAGCATTTGTCTGTATTGTCAAACTCAAAATATTTTACCAAGGTTAGTAGTCAGAGTTTTAACTTAAAACGTGTAATTGTTAAATTGTTTCAGTTTAGTGTGAAACCATCTTACAACCAGCAATACTGATCTCTAATCTAAAATTTGAAACGGCTTTTAGACAGTTGTGGAACATGAGTGTGATATTTCATAATTTGCACTTGTATCTTCATAGCTGTTCATGCTTCAGTATATTTACAACCCAATGCATTACATCTCCTCTTAAAGAAAGGGATGAGTTGGTTTGCTTTACATTGATCTTGTGCCTCAAAGAGGTCTTCAAGTTAAAGCCCTCAGTTTGATCTCCAACACCTTTTTGAAGACAGCACAAGAGTTTAAATGGAAAATCAAATATTTTCATCCCTATCAGATTTTCCTTAGAGGCTCAGTCACTGTGACAGATGAAAGTGCTGGGCCGTCCTCACAAAGACCTGCTGTGATGGTCTAGTGCTTGTGATCATCTACGCCAGAGAAAATATTCATGCAGAAATACATTTGTGTCTGTGTGTGTGTGAGAAGCCTTGGCGGTGTGTGCCGGTGTGTGTTGACATGAGAGCCAATGTCTGTCTGTGATTGAGTGTAAGAGTCCATCTCCCTCTTCTCAGCTGTAATGATGCACAACAGTCAGCCTTCGGCACCTGGAGCGGTGACCCTGCTGTCCGTTCACCTGCCTGTCCCCCTCTCTGGGCTCTCTTTCACACTGCCCAGCCATCCGCAAACTGCCACTCCAATGAGGGATGAAGCCCATCCTATGGATGATGAATCACTAAAAAAGAAGAGTACCTGTCAGGCAGGCAGGGGGGAGAACGCTGCTGGATGGAGAGCTTGGGCTGGGGACGATGATTGGTCTTGCCTTAGCTTGATAAGTGAAGTGTGAATGCGACGGCATCATGGGCCCTCCTCAACGGCCCCTGCGGTGACAGAAAGGGACATTTGCCAAACTGTCAGGGAGGAAAAAAATGCCTGTCACTGATCGCTGGATATCGCCGGGACGAGAAAAAAATAGAGAATGGAATGTGGAATGGAAGAAAAGAAAAGAGAGAATGTAGCAAAGAGAGGCGCATAACATGGTGTAGTATGCATAGAAATTGCCGTGCAGCGTATAGTAATTCATCTCACGCTGAGCAAAGGGGTCAGTGGCCAGTCTAATTGCCACCTAACTCCAAGCTTTTTTAGGATGTTAAGTGTCACCTTTTAGCCCACTTGGAAGCTACTCTTCATGCACATTCATGAATGTTTGTATTTATAGCCACCAGAACTATTTCCAAGAAGTTTCTTAATAGTTTTTGCCATCATAAAGATGTTTCAGAAGCAACCTGACATTCCATTTCCATCAAGTCTGTCGTTCAGCGGTGTTGAATCTTACCTACTGTTCTGCTAAACTGCTGCATGCATGTTAAATTTAGCACTCATCTTCGTCTAATAAACTAGCATGACTTAATGTGGCCCATCAATGGCGTACTGTGCTGAAAACATTCTTCATTAAAGTAAACAAGATTGTAGTGCTATTCTCCTACATGGCTCCTCCTAACTGAATTAAAGCTTCATTTGCATAACCCAGATTGATGAGTTCGAAAGGGAAAAAATCAGTATGACGAAAATAGGTGCTCTCGCTCCCGCTGTAGCGCGATTCCTAGATGAGATGTCGCACTCCATTAGAATGGCAATACTTCATCATTTTTTTCCATTACACTTTGTGATAATAGCTCAGAGTCCTTTTTTCTCCCTCTTATAAATACATTTTTATTGCTTTTAAATTGTGAATTTGATGGAAATATTGTGGAGCATAGAATCCAGCTCTTATCCTTGCGTGTGACACCCTCTGTGAAATGTAGCATGTATAATGCAATATGTGTATATTGGTCTCCGTAGAGTATAAATAATAAAGAGTCAAGAAATTTAATATATTTCCTTTTTATTTGCCAGCATCTCATATGCTCGATCAATAGCGATGCATCCGCTGTAATGACAGACTTTGTTTGTTCTGCTTCAAAACTTGATTTTGACATTGTTTCAATGACCTTCAGAACTATTTAAAGAACCAACTATATACTGCCGTGCACAAAAATAAAATACCTTGACATGAATACCTTGATTATTTGCCTGCAATATTGAGAAATCCTTGAAAAAGCATAGTAAATAAATAATTAAACCTCCTCCTCATTCCCTGATTTTAGTAAACACATTAAGAGTAGGTCGTGCCTCTGCGGGTCGACAGATGTTATGTGTGTGTGCGTCAATCAGATGGTGGAGCTCAGAGATCAGGAGATTGTTCTGGCTGGTGAAATTGCAGTCGACCCTGGCAACAGATTGAAGACTGAACTGAGGCTGCTGCTTCTTACTTTGTCTGTTTAGCTGCCTGTGGAGTCAAATGCCTCCCTGCATTCACATCCCTCTATTGTGCTTCATCAGTGCTTGATAAGAAACATTTCTGGCCTCTATACAACATGCATCCATGCAAACATATTATTAAGTCACTGCAACCGGTTTTGAACTGGTTCAAAATAATCATTTGTTTCAGAAATCATGCTACACTGCCTTCAATATATGTAATTGATTCACTATAAAAAGAACCATCTCTTAATAGTCATTAGGTGTATCTTCAAAGTGGCACTGTATTATGGAAGCCCGTTTCTTCCACAGTTGAATTTTTTTTTTTAAGTCAAAATAATGACTTTGTATCTCAAAATAATGAGAAACTTTCTTGAAATAACTGTGATCTCGCATTTACACGCTTTGATCATGCGGAGAAGGACGAGAAGTAAAGTCATTATTTTGAGAAAGTTTCTCGTTATTTGAGATACTATGTCATTATTTTTGAAAGTTTCTCGTTATTTCGAGATACTAAGTCATTATTTTGAGATACTAAGTCATTATTTTGAGAAAGTTTCTCGTTATTTCGAGATACTAAGTCATTATTTCAAGAAAGTTTCTAGTTATTTCGAGATACTAAGTCATTATTTTGAGAAAGTTTCTCGTTATTTCGAGATACTAAGTCATTATTTCGAGAAAGGTTCTCGTTATTTCGAGATACTAAGTCATTATTTTGAGATACTAAGTCATTATTTCGAGATATTAAGTCATTATTTCGAGATATTAAGTCATTATTTCGAGATATTAAGTCATTATTTCGAGATAATAAGTCATTATTTCGAGAAAGTTTCTCGTTAGTTCGAGATACTAAGTCATTATTTTGAGAAAGTTTCTCGTTATTTCGAGATACTAAGTAATTATTTCAAGAAAGTTTCTCGTTATTTCGAGATACTAAGTCATTATTTTGAGAAAGTTTCTTGTTATTTCGAGATACTAAGTCATTATTTCGAGCTACTAAGTCATTATTTCGAGCTACTAAGTCATTATTTCGAGATAATAAGTCATTATTTCGAGATAATAAGTCATTATTTCGAGATAATAAGTCATTATTTCGAGAAAGTTTCTCGTTACTTCGAGATACTAAGTCATTATTTCGAGAAAGTTTCTCATTATTTCGAGAAAGTTTCACGTTATTTCGAGATACTAAATCATTATTTCGAGAAAGTTTCTCGTTATTTCAACTTAATTGAAACTTAACTAAAACTGTGGCGGAAATGAGTACCACAAAAGCGATTAGAAAGCAGTCAAGTTAAACACAACTATTTGTTAATGGGTCAGGCTGTACACTGGTAACAATGTTTTTGAATCCCCTAAAGAACGGGCTCGTAAGAGTAATTTGTTCATGAATCAAACTACTCAAAGAACACTTTATGTTAGTTGTCATGGCATGTGAGCACAGCAAAAGAGAAAGATGTTTCTATGCCGTTGTTGCTAGGTGCACTTTTTATTGCATCATATCCAATACAGCCTGCCAACTTACATTCAACTCAGGTAAGAGGAGTTCTTTTTCCAAATTGCTGAAGCTACAGTGGCGAGAGAGAGAGAGAGAGAGAGAGAGAGAGAGAGAGAGAGAGAGAGCAGAAAGTCTGGGAAAAGCAAAGGCATGTTGTGATGTAAAATTAATAAGAGTTTTATGACATTGTGCAAAATGGTGCAGAAGTTGCTGGATGTTGCTAGCATTGTTCATGGACATTCACTTCACACACTTCAGAGCCCTTGTGAAACATGCATTGACATATAATGTGGATTTTGACACTCAGTAATATGACGCTTCCATATGATGTGTTTAATCTAAAGACATGAATACTTTTGAATTGAGTTACTCAGAGGGACTAACAGACTAACGAGGCAAACCATAAAGTCTGAAACAGAATTTGCAATGTTTCCTGCCTGTTTTGAAGAATATTCAACCTGATCTCATGGGAAAACATTTTACGAAAAAGTACTTTACGAGATTCATTCATATGAATTCGTACGATATGATTCGTACAATTTGATTTCAAACCACAAGCTATACGGACCCTCAACCAGAACTTTCCGGGATAACACAAATACACACACACATACAATTGGACTCAACATTTCTATTTCTCTTCTTTTCCATGGTGCACAGTCATGCACTTTTGCACCTTCACACTCATGCACTTTATTTCTTTTTTGCACATATATATATATATATATACATATATACTGATGTATATAGAATGTATATACACGTTTGCACATAGTTAATGTACATCCATATACTACACACACCCGTAGTACTTATTGAACATACTGCATTTATTTATATACATTCTTCCACTATTTATAAACACTGTACATAAATGTACATAATTGTATATTGTATCTACGACACTATGTATACACTGATTATCCTGCAACCTGTACATTTCTCCCTCCCTCTGTACAATCTCTCCATCGCTCTCCCTTCCCCTCCCTTAAAACGAACTCTTGGTCAGGCGTCAAAGCATTTCACTACATGTTGTACTGTGTATGATTTGTATGTGACAAATAAAACTTGAACTTGAACTTGAACAAACGAACCTCATTATGAGAAAATTAATTCCTATCTTGTTCCAGTAAACATGTCGTCAGAGAAGAGATGTTGCTGCAAGAGGGAGGGTAAGTTATTAGATTAGAGATTATGGATATTAAAAAAAGATAAAAAAATCACTTGCATTGTGCATGGAAAAATTATTTATAATAAACACTGCAAAATTTCTTTTAAAAATTGGAATTGCGCATTTGTGACTCTAACCTCTTTGATGAAAATAATAAGCTTCAAAATACTGTAGAGAAAAATGAAAACCCTCCCTTGAATTTTATATTTCTTATCCCTAACTGTGAAAGATGTAATAACGCTTCAAGTGTTGCATTTTGATTAATAGATTCTTTGCGACACCAATTAAGTAATTCAGTGTAATTAAATCTAGTCTGGTCAGGCTTCAGTGCTTTGTTGACTGACAGATTATATTTCCAACCATCTACATTCGCAAACATCTACATCCACAAACATGGATGAGCCTGCAGACAGGGTGCAGCAGTGGACTGTGTGGAACTGTCTTCAGTCATCCTCTCCCATGTGAAGTTGTTACTTGAGAGAGGGACATGTCGCACAGGAAAATCACAGATCTCCCTGGAGCCTTCGCCAGGCTTAAGGGAAAGCAGATGTGACCCAGGGCGTGGAGGGGGATGACAGGTGTTTCACTCTGTTGCTGCGGCTGGTGATGGAAACGAGTAAACATCTCGGCTTGAACACGCGAGGCCCAGCAGGAAGCACAGCTTTAGGTTGTCGTCAGTTGGCACTGGTTCAACCCGAGAATGAGAGCATGTGGAGACTGGCTGCAACTCAAAATTCTGCAGTAGGTTTCTATAGGGCGAGGAACTTTGAAGACAAATGATTTCACCGCAGGTGGTTGAGGGAGAATCCCGCTAAATGATAATGTTTTAATTTCATAAATTGGGTTGCATAAAGCTCTTTATTCCTATAGTCATATCGGAAGTTGAAATCAAATTAGAAAATATTTATCATAAAAGAAAATGCAAGGAATGCATCAGAGTTTTAGATGATGGCCATTCTGTGTACATGCCTGATCTCATAAGTATTTGAGTATATTCATACAGAACACATTTACACATATTACACATATACACATTTTCAATATGAACTTTTTGACAGGATGTAAAACATCAAAGTATTCACAGCTTTCTAAATGCAAACATTTTAACAAATCTTTCATATTGTGTTTATAATATTAAATGTATTTGTACTTTTTTATTATATATATATATATAGATATTTTGTAATAACCACTTCTCAACAATACAATAGGTAGCAATTTGCAATAAGGTCCCTCTAGTTTAATGTTAGAAAATGTATTAACTAATAATAAAAACAAGCAATATATTTGTTAAAGTTAGTTAATAAAACTACAATTGTTTATTTTTAGTTCACGTTAACTCAGGTCCATTAAATAATATTAAAAGATAGATCTTTAGAATTTAATAATGTATCAGTAAATGTTGGAGTTAACTACGATTTATAAAAGTATTTTTCATTGTTAGTTCATGTTAACTTATCAAAGGGTTAGTACACCCAAAAACTAACATCAATCATTTTAGATGCTACAAATTAATTTAGATGTCTTAACATTAGAATGTACAGTACGAAAATGACTATTAAAGGGATAGTTCACTCAAAAAAATAAAATTCTGTAATTTACTCACCCTCATGTCATTCCAATCACTTAAGACTTCTGTTAATCTTCGAAACACAAATGTTCATTTATTAATGAAATCTGAGATATTTCTTTCTCTCCATTGAGAGTCTATCAGAAACTAATCCATATGAATTGAGCAGTTTAGTCCAAATTTTCTGAAGAGACACGATTGATTTATACACAACAGATTTTAACTCAGGCTTTTACTCACATAAACATTCATCAACTCACACATCAGTTGCGGTAAACAGAAGCACAAGCATGTCTCGTGTTATTTCACATTTACATTTATGCATTTAGCAGACGCTTTTATCCATTGACATTCTAATCAGTTCATGCTTTCCCTGGGACTCGAGCCCATGACCTTGGCGTTGCAAGCACCACGCCTTTATTTTTTAAGTACCAATGAGGTTCAGTCTCGTGTTATGCAGCACGACACTGCAGGTTTGGTTGATCTTCTGTTTATCTTCTGTTAAAGCGTAAATTTTCGCTAAACCTCTCTATTCATATAGATTTGCTTAACAATCTCTTTATGAACTTTTTGAAGCATCAAATTGGGAATTACCTAGCTGTCAATAAGGGGCAGAAACATCTCAGATATCACAAAAAAATATCTTTTTTTTCTTATGAGTTTGGAATGACATGAACGTGAGTAAATTATGCCAGAAATTTCTAACCCTTTAACAAACGGAAATGTGTAAAGTGTTAGAATAATGAGCCAGATAAATGTACAGTCACAAAAATTGAAACCTAGTAATGTAATGTAATGTATAGTAATGTATATGAACATTTTGTGGTGTGTTTGTCATTTTTTTAACTATCCCACTGCAAGCAATAAAAATGAAATGATTAATGACTAAATAATGACTGAATTTTTGTCTTGTGTAAAGTAATGGAATCCTTCAATCGTTTTAATGCTAAGTTAAATAAATGCATTAAATAAATGTGATGGCATCAAGAACTTTTACTGAATGTCATTGATTAAATAAAAAACCTCAAACTATTCATTCAATAAATTCAATATTTTACAAACCAAAAAGTTTATGTAAATGCTTCAGTTTTAAATTCTGTCACTTCATTAATAAAGTTTGTCTCAGTGTACGAGCAAACATCAATATTAATTTGACCAAACCACTGTCCATTTCATGTATCTGTGCATAAACCAATCACTGTTTTACTCTCTGGGTAATGATTGATTGTGTATATGATAAAAAGCTAAAAGTTAGTGGCTGGTCACAATCACCCTGTTTGAGTTAGAAATCAAGTTTAGAAGAGCACTGAATGGATTGTATGATTAAGAGCTGGAAGGCTGCTGCTGAGCTTCCATTATAAAGAGAGAAAGAGAGAGAGAGAGAGAATGAGAGGCCAAGAGAGCCTCTTATCAGAGAGCGTGCAGGGCCTTACAGCTCCTTTTGAACTCTTCAGGTCAATTCCGAGAGCAAGGACAGCACGGGACGAAACAAACAAGCTGCAGGCAATAAAAGAAGTACGGGTCAGAGGTACCGATGAGTGAGATGCACTTAAAGGCTCTCTCATTTTCTCACTCCCTCTCTCTCGCTCTCTCTTTCATTCATTCTTCTCACCTTGACACGGTATAGGCAGCACATTCAAGCTACAAGGATACTAGAGTTTTTCACTCTTTCCTTGACACTCTAGGTTTCTTTTTAAATGGTCATACTTCGTCCATACCTCGTTGTCTACTTTTGCTCAACAGAATTGTGTGGATAATACACAGACAGCATGATTGCAAAGTTCAATACTGATTTATACAACAAAGAAGAAGTTAATACTGAGTACATGATGCACAATATGACCACAAAGTGCACTTTAGGATACTTTTATAAAGTTTACTTATTAGACAAATAATATACTTTAAAGGAAAACACTTAACTGCAAATTGTGAAAGGTGTTCAAGGAACTAAATGCACATTATAAAAAAAAATCGTTGGCATAACCCACACCTGTATATAACCCGCACCCATAGATGTATTAACTTTTTTGTGTAAGTTCACATTTTGAATTTCAAATGTTGCTCGCATGACGTCAATAATCCATAACTGTTCAGGCTCAGTACATAGTGCTTGTGCGTGAAATTCAAACAATAAGAAAACAAACACAAATATATTGAAATATTATTACGTGTACAAAATTGTGATATAGCCCGCACCCTTATATAAACCGCACCCGCGGGTTATATGCGGGAAAATACGGTAATTTATTTAAACTGTTTTATTGATTAGGTTAATATTAAATGCAATTAGTTAAACGTTTGAATGATTTCTTTTAAACCACTAAAGTGGGACTTAAATACATATTTCTGTGTACTTTCATATTTGCTTCTAGTGTCTTCAAAGTATAGTTAAAGTGTACTGGTTGCACATCATTTGTGAAATTTCCTTCCCCTGGACATTTGTAACTGCTACAGTATTCGCACTTTTAAATCTTGTCTTAAAACTAATTTATTTAAACAGGCTTATTTATGATTGCACATGTATTAAGTAATGTCATATTCTTCAGTGTCTAATGTATATTGCAATATACTTTGCCTATTATTGTTATACTGATGCTTTTAGAATAATTGGTGGTGAACTTGAGTGTCGTGATAGTGCTATAAATAAAATTCTTTATTATTATAATGAATATTTAGTATTTTTACATAAACATACATTGTTTGACAGATAAGTAACATAATCTAGCTAACATTTAGAATAGAAATATTGCACATATATGCAACAAGCAATGTATTCATCATAATGTACACTTTAAAATAACATAATGTCATTAAAGAAAAGACATCTGCTATTTTTCAGACATACCAGTAGATGTTGTACAATGAAGACGTTGTCATGTTGTCAGATATAGAGTCATCAATGTCCCAATGTGTAGTGGGCCAGGGTCCTTATTGTCCTTACCAGTGCCCAAATTTGTGTAAATTATATACTGATACATGACCTAGGAAGCTAGGGATCTGATTGAGACTCTAGAAAATTCAACTTTCTCAAGTTGTAAAGCTGATCCTATTCATCACACACACTTTGGACACTTGATCCATTTCTACTTTTTTACTTTTAAGAGATTTGTGCCAATATGTAGACAGCTTCAATTAGGCTAGTCTGCCATGGTACATCACTTTATCCAATAACTTTGTTACCATGCCTTCATCACGTCAAAGCTTGATTATTGTAATTATCTCTTTTTAAGATCTATTAAGAGGTTACAAAATATACAAAACTCAGCCGTGCATGTTTTGACACACATCTTCATGCCGTCACATAACCCCCATGGTCCAGCAACTGCATTAGCTACCAGTTCAATCACGTATTGATTTAAAAATTCTGATTTTAACTTATTATGCAGTACAAGCGTTGGCTCCATCTTATTTCATTATTCCATCCATACCCTCGCGCTCTCTCCGCTCTGCTGGCTCTCTCTCTCTCCACTCTGCTGGCTCTCTCCCTCTCTCTCGTTCTCTCTCTCTCTCAGCCTAAATAAAAAAAGAGTCTTTTTAGTCAAGCTTTTAATTTATAAATTATTACTGTTTTTTATATTATGTACTTTGCTTTGTTTGATTTGTTATCTTGTTGATGTTGTTATATGTTGTTGCGTTTTGAGTTTGAAAAGGCGAACACACAAAAAATTGATTATTATTATTATTATTCTCTTTTGGCAGTTCTCTATCTTGGACTAAAAAATGTTTCTTGCTGAGAAGTGATTTATTGTTTTACATAAGCTCTGTGACACAGAGTTGATTCTTCTGATTAAATGGTAATTTCATTTCAGGTCAATGGTTTATCTAATCAGTGGCTTTTAAAATAGGTCACATCTTGATTAAGTCATGAGTCATGCTAGATCCATTTATCAAATATCTTCCTCAGAATAAAGTTAAGTGCATTTAAAGGTATGGAAAATCATTATTAATTCACCCACATATTCCAAACCCCCTTTTTTCAGTGGAACCTTTATTACGAGCCTAAACAAAGCCTAAATACAATTGTCAGTAGTAAAAATCTAGTTAGACTATAAATTATCTACACCATTGTCGCATGACTTAGACATCATTACCACCACTTGCTTAAGGAGGAAATTTTGAGTCAGAATAGTTTGCAAGAGTGCGAGTATAAACAGAACGAGGCTGTAAAAGTTCAATTTGTTCAGCAAGCAACTGCCTTTTTCAAGACAGTCACGATTGCAGTATTACCAATCTATTTGATGTTATTCATATCTACAAATGTTATAATTATATTATAACTTTATAACCATAGACCTTATTTCAGGCATTTAATCAAAAACTCATTTAGAAAAAAGACTTAGAGCAAAAATGCTAATGTGAAATCTGGCAGATTTTTTGAGTAAATTATTACTATTGTTTGACAAGGATCAGTACAGAACAGCATCAAGGCCCTGATATACTCATGGTGAAGTTATTTTTCATTCTTCGCTTCTGGGTAAATCTGTTATACTGTTATCAAACACCCAACACCACCCACACAGTAAAGTCATGTCACATTTATTTATATATCACTTTAAGAACTGATTGCTTAAAATCAGGAATATTTACTGTATTAAACATGAAAAACATGAGTATTAAACATGAGTCTCGTTTCATCTTGAGTACAACTTCTTTTTCTGCTATATGTGTCCATGTTTGGACTTGTAGAGCTCTGACCTTGACCAACTGAACAGAGGAAATCAACTGCAAAAGATTTTCATGTGATTTTCACACCTACCTATACACCTACCTATAACGTAATTGCCAAGGACCAATGCTAGTACAAAGGTATTTACCAGCCATAGAAAACATTTAGTGAAAGTTTCAGGAAACATTTCCACTTTGGCTAGCGGTTTCTACCTCCCAAAACGAACTCCAAAAGAACTTAATTTCAGCCTGATTTTGTTTGAAATGACATCACACAAGCTCATTCTTTGATTCCGCTTAAAGTACATCAGAGCCTTAAATGTGATTATTCAGTAAAAGGAAGTTGAATACTTCCCTATTATATACAGTGCGAAAAACAGTACACAACAGTACACCCGCTGGGTGAATGGCCCGCTGCGTATTTTAGCACAACCAGTCGTGGCTGAGAGGTTGAGGCGATGAACTACAGATCCATTGGGGTTTCCCTGCGCAGGTTTGAATCCTGCTGAAAGCAAAGACGATGAATTTTACTGCTCTACATACGAAAAGTTTTCAAGATACGACAGGTTTCTGAAAGTCCGAGATTCGCCCCATAACAATTTTGAAACTCGCGCCGCACGCCACCATCTTAGTTATAGTAGACTCGCCACCATCCTCCTGCTCTCCCATTGGTTCCTGATGCTAGCCAAGCCATGAGATCCTTCTCTCTAATTGGACAGCATCCCTCCCATCATGCATCTTCTATACGTACGTGCTGGCGTGCTTTAGCTCAGCCACTCCGCACCCGAAACTTAACATTTTTTATGTGTTTTTGTAAAGTTAAGTGTACGTACCAGTGGCGTAGCCACGGGGGGGCCTGGGCCCCCTCATTTACATGTCCGGCCCCCTCAGATTTTCAATTGTTTAAAATCGCGAGTGTGAAAACTAAAGTGAAAGCAGCACCGCACAAGACGATCGCAATGCACCCGCTGGGTGAATGGCCCGCTGCGTATTTTAGCACAACCAGTCGTGGCTGAGAGGTTGAGGCGATGAACTACAGATCCATTGGGGTTTCCCTGCGCAGGTTTGAATCCTGCTGAGAACGACTATTATGAAATTTATTGGGGTGTTTTTGGAGGACTTGGAACGGATTAGCCATTTTACATTTAAAATGTGTTCCAAGATACGAAAAACTCATTATACGAAGGCCGCCTCGGAACGGATTAATTTCGTATCTCGAGGTACCACTGTACTGGGATTTTCACACACAACCATTTCTAGGGTTTACAAAGAATGGTGTGAAAAGGGAAAACATCCAGTATGCGGCAGTCCTGCTTTGTTGATGCTAGAGGTCAGAGGAGAATGAGCTGACTGATTCAAGCTGATAGAAGAGCAACTTTGACTGAAATAACCACTTGTTACAACTGAGGTATGCTGCAAAGCATTTGTGAAGCCACAACACGCACAACCTTGAGGCGGATGGGCTACAACAGCAGAAAACCCCCCCGGGTACCACTCATCTCCACTACAAATAGGAAAAAGAGGCTACAATTTGCACAAGCTCACCAAAATTGGACAGTTGAAGACTGGAAAATGTTTTGACTGGTCTGATGAGTCTCGATTTCTGTTGAGACATTCAGATGATAGAGTCAGAATTTGGCGTAAACAGAATGAGAACATGGATCCATCATGCCTTGTTACCACTGTGCAGGCTGGTGGTGGTGGTGTAATGGTGTAGGGGATGTTTTCTTGGCACACTTTAGGCCCCTTAGTGCCAATTGGGCATCATTTAAATGCCACGGTCTACCTGAACATTGTTTCTGACCATGTCCATCCCTTTATGACCACCATGTACCCATCCTCTGATGCTACTTCCAGCAGGATAATGCACCATGTCACAAAGCTCGAATCATTTAAAATTGGTTTCTTGAACATGACAATGAGTTCACTGTACTAAAATGGCCCCCACAGTCACCAGATCTCAACCCAATAGATAGAGCATCTTTGGAATGTGGTGGAACGGGAGCTTTGTGCCCTGGATGTGCATCCCACAAATCTCCATCAACTGCAAGATGCTATCCTATCAATATGGGCTAACATTTCTAAAGAATGCTTTCAGCACCTTGTTAAATCAATACCATGTAGAATTAAGGCAGTTCTGAAGGCGAAAGGGGGTCAAACACGGTATTAGTATGGTGTTCCTAATAATCATTTAGGTGAGTGTACTTTTTAATGGTCACAAAATAAATTCAAATGCAGCATGTGATTTCGGATGCTGCGAATATGCTTATTTTTTCTCTTAGTTACTGAATTTCTTCCTTTTGCACATTAGATATGTACTTCAAGATCAAATATAAGGCACATGCTGTTTATTCGCAGTGTGGCAACACAACCTGTAAAGAAAATAATCATGCCTCTCACTCTAAAGGGAAAACCTGTGATCTAAAGCAATGTTTATTCTCTCACGCTGAGCAGCAGGCCTAGACTGATGCTTCAGTAAAATTGCTCTTGTTCTTGTGTTAAGTAATGGCTCGGAGACGGCACTCCACATAGCTCCTCTTCGCCTTTGAAAATTTACCCCCCTGGGCAGACTTCGCCACCACCAAAACCTTTCATTCCTTTCATTGTTTGTGCTGACTTTAATATTTCATGAAGAAGATTTCTATATTTATTTACTTCCCATTTGTGAATGCCCAGCTCGCTTGTATCATGCATTTTAATGGAATGAATGTTCACGTCCCTCCGGTTTTCTTTCCCTCCCCTCTGCGTACTCCCTTATTAACATCAGATTTCCCTGAGCCAAACACATCTTGCTCGACTTGTCCCTTCACACCACCTCCACATGAGATCTGAGGATCTTTAAAGGTATGAATAACACATCAGCGGGGTTCATTGCGAAATGTTCCTTGACGTTACCCTGACTTCCCTTTTATCATCAAAGATCTCTGTTATCATGTACCTCAAATTAGATTCAGAGTGGATCCAAATAGGAAAAAGGAAGAAAATGACCAAAGTATACTGTAAAACTCAACTTTTACAGAGTCTGTTCGAACACATGTAGGTAAACCACTTACTTTTTAATATAAATTTGTTTTATCACACGTTTAGGGCAAAGAACCTTTCAGTTAACTGTTCTAAAAAACCTGATCCTGATCTTGAACCCTGCGAAAAACATCTAAAACCTGTTTCCACTAAGAACATTTAGTGCAATGGAAAGTTCCTATGGATGTCAAAAGTTCTTTGTGGAACCATAGTATTAAAGAACCTTTATTTTTAAGAGCTATTGGAAAAAAACAGTTCTTCGATGTATTTTCTTTTGTGTTCTGAGGAAGAAGGAAAGTCACGCAGATTAAAATGACATTAGGGTGAGTAAATGATGTAATCATTAAATATTGGTGCATAATTCATCTGCACATCACTATATATATCATCTATCTATTATAAATGAGATATATATATATGCTCAAAAGTGAGCGTAAATCATATAAATAAATCAGTAGTAAAACAAACTGACAATGATACTGCTCTGCATAAAAAGCTGAATCACGTTTAGTATGAGGAACTTACTACTCTTTACTCTTATTGCATTGTTCTGGCAGCCCTGAGTTATTTATAAGTAAGGCAAAAAGGGAAATTCATGGTTTTATTTCCATGTCTTAATGAAACTGAAAATGTTATTTTAACGTCTTATGAGCAATACCTTTTGGCAATTTAGAAATTTATGGTTGTCAGTTGAACTTTGAAAAGTTTCGCATGAGAAACCCATGTATTAATTCCATTCAGCCTTGTATATGTTAATGATAGTCATAAAGTTATGAATTAATCCTTTTATCTTGGCACACCAATGGCATATTTTATGATGAAACTTTCAACTTGAGCCTTTGCTGATGTTTGACAGGAGCTTAATATGAAAGTGAAATGGTCAAAAGGGCTAATTGTACATTCGCCTGGTTCCCTACTGCTGGAATCAAAGAGCCTTAGTACCTCTTCCCCCCCACACACACACATCCTCACTCTCTGCTAAATTGCCTTTAGCCATTTGTGAGAGCAGTGTATTATGACCTTGCCAACACTTTGAAATGGCTCTGTGCAAGAGCTAAAAAGACATTGTAATATCTAATTTGTGACCGTGTGCCTTGCCCACTGAAACTGTGGGCTTCTCTCTTCTGCTTTCTCTGTTTGGGAATCGACAGGCAAATGAGGAACTCTAGAGTAAATTAGCAACTTAAAGCCTTTTCACATGACATGCATCAGGACTTTAACATTAGCGGCATGTCCCGGTTTGACCTTCGAATTTAAAGCATTGCGGTTTTACAATATTGTTAGGAAAGTGCATGCACAGGGTGCAAAGTAAACAGTTTAGATGGGGAAAAAAGGCAATTGCCTTGATACAGAATCTTGCTGTCTTGAGATGCTCCTGTGAAGTTAAATTAGTTGGAGTCTCAAGATGGTTTTGAAAACAATAGCATTATGAGTAATTCAGGATATCTTGATTTTCTCTTTGTTTTTATGCTAAGGACCCGAAATATGATGTTCCCCCTGTGAAATATAAAGACAGACAAATATTCCAGGTCCATTTATACTATAAAATATTACTCTAAAAAGAATTTAATATTATTCTAATAGGGGTCATATGACTATTTATTTTAAACGTTGATTATTTTGATTATTGGGTGTAATAGAATAGGTTATAACATGCCGGGCCGCGGCGAGAATGCTACCGGGCCACGCAAGGAAGAGCATATTGGTGCATGCGCAAAATGTGCGCGACAGTGCGGCGCCTGGAGCTGAGGTGATCGTTGGCAATCGTTGGATCGTCATCAATACAATGAGGTGGAGAAAAGAGCGCAACCCCCCCTGGAGAGGAGCGGACTTTGTCAACTTGCAAAAATGAGTACGAAACAGACGTCGATAGAAAGTTTCCTTGGGAAAAAGAGAAGGCCCAGTGAGGACACATATTATTTTGAAAGAAAAAAACGGGAACAGGAAGGACATCAAAAGTTTATGAGGGCCACCACATCAATAAATGAGAATGCACTGAGAGCATCATATTTGGTGGCTAACCGTATTGCAAAGGCTAAAAAGCCATTCACTATCGGTGAAGAATTGATCTTGCCCTCCACTGAAGACATTTGCCGTGAACTTCTAGGTCAGGCCTCTGTGGAAAAGATATCACATGTCCCTTTGTCGGCTAGCACTGTGACTAGGCGCATTGAGGAAATAGCCGAAGACATTGAGACACAATTGTTGGAGAGGATTAATGCATCACCGTGGTACGCACTCCAGGCTGACGAATCAACAGATATCGACAACAAGGCAATGCTACTTGTTTATGTGCGATATCTATATCAGGAGGATGTGCATGAGGATTTGTTATGTGTACTATCTTTGCCAACCAACACCACAGGAGCAGAACTGTTCAAGTCACTGGATGGTTATATATCAAGACAACTAAAATGGTCCTTTTGTGTCGGCATATGCACAGACGGAGCTGCTGCCATGACCGGACGACTGTCTGGTTTAAGTGCTCGAATTAAGGAGGTTGCACCTGAGAGTGAATCTACACATTGTATCATTCTAGGTATGTGGCAAAATCACAATCTGGCATCCATTCATTACGGCCTCGAGCCTCGTTTTCGTTTTTCTCCTTTGGCGAGGAACCCCGAACCGCATTACATTTTAAAAACGTTTTAAGAGGTGTTGCGCAAGTCTCGTACATGAGCACAGGAACTGATGACGTAGTACACCGCTTCGATATCTGACACGTTTTGGAATTTTGTGAATCCGACTCCCGGTTCGCCTGTGATTGAAGTAGATTTTTTGACTAGAAATCGCCCTTATAAACCCCCCTGGAACATCAACAGCTGAGTTTTATATGACTTGATATTCTGATGTATGTTTTATTAATCTATTTCCATTGTGTGTGCGAAATTTGAGCAAAAATGATGGCTTACCAACCGTCGTTTTTGAACCCGCCGCGAACTGTACCCGGTAACTGTAACGGTACTCGGTTTGGATTATGGAAATCACCGCTGAATGGGATGTTTTTGATAAACTTTAAAACATAGTTATTTCTCCTTTTCAGTTAAACATGCAGCTTAGGCATTCAAAAAGCTTTCCAGTGATACCTAGTTTTAAAATATCAGACAGAAGATAAGGACGTTACATGTATTCTTCTGAACGTCGCTTTCGGGTCACGGACGAATGTCAGACTTCCTATTGTTTTTCTATTAAGCCAATGGCCGCTAATTATCCAAATTTGATGGGACAAAAAATCTCATTACTCCCTTAATATATGTCCGATTGAGTTGATCTTGGTGTCATTGGAATCGTCTGTCCAAGCCCTTTCCAATGAGCCCAATTTTCAATTTCCACTGTATTTGGAGAACTTTAAAAAAAATTGCCACATAATCATTCACAGGGAAATGCTGGCAAGCCGAAAAATGTCACCGGAATTGAACAGTGTATTCACTGATGTCGTTAAAGTTATTAATTACATCAAAGCTCACCCCTTAACTCGCGCCTGTTTGAGCAGCTATGTGAGGAGATGGACGCAAGGCACAGATGCCTTCTCTTATACACTGAAATAAGATGGTTATCCAGAGGTAAATCGCTGGAGTTTTTGAATTACGAGAGCCATTACAAAGATTTCTGTCAGAAAAGAAGTCACCGCTGGCAGCACATTTCAGTGACAAGGAATGGGTCGCAAAACTGGCATACCTGTGTGACATATTCAGCCTGCTCAATGAACTCAATCTGTCCCTTCAGGGGAAAATGACAACTGTGTTCAAGTTGCCGGACAAAGTAGCTGCATATAAAGCCAATTTGGAGTTGTGGGGACGGCGCGTGAACAGAGGCATTTGGGACATGTTTCAGACATTAGCAGGGATTTTAGGCGAGACTGAGCCTGAGCATTCACTCTCCCAGTTGGTGCACGATCACCTGTCTTTGCTTTTAAAAGAGTTAGAGCGCTACTTCCCAACTACAAAAGACCCACGAACTGATAAGGAATGGATCCGCGATCCATTTGTAAACAAACCGGTCGAATCTAGCATGTCTCTGCACGAAGAAGAGCAACTGCTGGATATCGCAAATGACGGCGGCTTTAAAACTACGTTCGAGACAAAAACTCTCCCGGTGTTCTGGATTAAAGTAATGGCGGAATACCCTGAGATTGCCACCACAGCGCTTAAATCCCTATTGCCATTTCCGACATCATTATCTCTGTGAAGCGGGGTTTTCTGCAATGACAGCAACCAAAACAAAACAACGCAATAAACTGGACATTAGCAACACACTTCGGTCTCATTGTCAGCTATTACCCCCAGATGGAACCGTCTGGTTGCAAACAAACAAGCTCAGGGTTCTCATTGATTTCGTTGTAGTGATTTGGTAAATGTTGTTGAAATGTCACTTTATATACATTTGTTGTATTCAATTACTTATGTTGAAGGCACCAAAACATAAAAAAAAGTATTAACCCTAATAGTTAATACTTATTGTTAATATTGTTATAAAGTTTTTATTAATATTGTTTAACATTTGTTTGTTGCTATTTTGAGTTGAAGTCATGTTTAAACAAATAAATCTTTGTTGAGAAATAAATGCTTGAAATGTGTTCTTTTCTATGTATTAATAGAATTTTTAAATCCCCTTTGCATGCGCAAATTTAAATAACCTGAAAAAACTATTGCGCATGCGCAAGGTAATTATACATAATATACATACCTAGGAGAGGCCGGTACGTGTGTGAAAGTAACATCTGGATTTGGATCAAGGAATTAGGTAGATCTGGATCAGTGTTTTCTGTTCCCATTTTTGGAAGACTATGAGCTTTGTAACTTTGCAGATCATAGATCATAACTTAAGGGAAACGGAACATTTTTAAAAGCATCACTTGGTCACTTTATATTTTGTCACTTTACTATTGGACATGAGTACAAGTTTAGTTTTGTTCCTTTTCTTGTACGTGACTTACCTTTTAGAAAGTTATACATAAACATTTATTTTATTTAACGTTTTGTTTCCCGACCAGCCCTAGACAAAATATTTAAGGGACATAACATAAAATGGGGGTTCCCTTTCTGGGAACTCGAGCTGTGTCGAAGCACTAGGGGAAATAGCCTTGCGTGAGTCACGTGAAGATCTATGCAACCAATGAGAAACGAACGCGTGTGAATGCGTCACTGCCGGCCGCAGCCGGTGACGTCATGAGGAAGAGCATAAAGCGCGTCTGAAACCGGGGCGCGTCAGCTCTGAATGCCTTCAGCGTGCTGTGTCTGTGTGAGAGTGATTTTGAGTTGAGATAGCTAAAAATGTGTGAAAATGTGGCGAATGAACAGAGGTTCACACCGTGTGTTTATCCTTGCCCACGTTTCATAACGGGCAGGGATACACATGTTATGTGTGTAATCTGTTTGGGAGTGGAGCATGCACGGTCGGCACTTGAGAGTGCCGGTTGTAACGACTGCGAGAGTTTCTATCTGCATGATCACTGTGGTACAGTGGATAGTGTGTTTGCCTGTCATGCGGGAGACCGCGGTTCGGAGCCCCGGTGGGATGAACTTTTTCATTGCATGATCTCCGCTCCCGCCTGGCGGTCTGTAACGAGGCCGCATAGGCTAGTGTTCCCCGCGATTCGGGACCTGCAGTAGCCGAGGCTTTGTGGCGCTCTCGGTCCTGGGGATCACAAATGGATCTCGCTGAGGCTGCTGGGGTGGGTCCGTCCTTACCTCAGCCTTCACGAGATCAAGCGGGTCCCAGTCACGAGCACTCTGAGTGAGATGCCCGTGCTGTGACTCCAACACTAGCTCTATCAAGTTCAGAGAGTGAGATCGATTTAGCTAGTGTTGACCCGGTCGAGGAGGATTCGCCACTCTCCTCGCCGGCGTTTGAGGAGCTTGTTGAGGTTGTGGCGCGAGCGGTCTCTCGTCTGGGGCTTGATTGGCCAGCAGAGTGTAGCGTCTGGACGGTGTCTCAAATTGATCGATCAAAAAACAAACATCTGATTGTGACTTTTGATTTAACAGAATGAGACTTGGAAACTCAGAATGCAGCTCTGTCTGCATGGACAGTCGTTTTACAGCCCTGGGGCAATAAAACTCTTTGTCCTCCTCCAGGCCTCCCTTCACCCCCCACATACCTACATACATTCCAACACACACACACACACACACACATGGAATATACAAAAATGCCTACATACACTATGTAAACTTGTATAACACTGATGTATTCGTATGTATGTATGCATGCCCTCCATGTGCAGTCTTTTTAGTTATTTTAGGTAGTTCATTTAGATGTTTAAATGTGTATAATCGTTTAAACGAAACCCCTCTATGTCTTACTACCTTCCTTGGTATCATTTGAATTCGTTCAGCCTGCTCTTTCTCAATCTGTATTTTGTTTAATGCTGAAATGCATTACATATTTTCTACCCTTGTTTGATCGAATCGGAGTAAGTTCCACACAGGATCATAAACTATGCAGATTAGGTTGAACAGAGACAAAAGGAAACTTCCCAGCCTCCACCTCCAAGCCAGCGACTGGCTCCACAGCCAAGGTGTGGGAGTGTCCTAATGTTTCTATAAGACCCCTGAGATTCAAACATCTCTCTCTCTTCTCTTACTCTTCCTGTTCCTCTTCCAACTCTCCTCTGGCGCGGATTCTTGGATCCAGCGCCATTTTCCACAAAGGACATTACAAACAAAGAACCAAAATTTGAACTTACCGCGGATTCCAACGGACCCGCCCAGCAAGACGCAAACCTCGGACTAGATTAAGGAATTCACACGCACGAATTCCGACCAGCCACAGAAACAAACACATGCAAGTAGCCCAAACGATCTTTAAGAGATTTGAGTGTATACCAATAAGTTGGTCTGATTCCTTGCTTGTTCTCAAATAGGTTATTGTCTGTAATACTACCTTCCTTTGTCTCTCCTACTCTCCCTCTCTTATTCTCTCTTCTTCCCTTTAACTCAATTAATCTGTGTATGTTTGTCTATTGTTTGTCGATTATTAAAATATATATATTCACACGTGATTGCCTCTGAATTGCTCAACCATAAGTCACTTTAATGGTGACCGATCCTTGTTACAAATTAATGGAAAGATCTTTCTTTGTGGCCAAAAGAAACCTTTCCTTTTTATAGAGTTTATAAGGTCAATATTTGCTGGACAAATTATCCGTCCTTTGAACTCTTTTCTAGAATTAAAGAAAATTCTACAAGTCGAATCAAGCCATAGATATTAATAATTGTTATAATCCGTTATAATTAACTGTTAATATCCAAATTCCCCTTTGTGCAGATTTATGTGTGTTCGATCACAGAACGACTCACGCACGCATAGATCCGCACCATTTCCCTTAGGCTTAGAATCGCTACATATAATGGTGGAGAATCAGCGGGCACCGTTTTAAACTTGTGTTTGAGCAAACTCAGTCCAGTCTAAGTGTGTATGTATATGTTTTGTTGTAACGTGCGTTGCGCAAAGTGAGTGCCGCCGAGCAACTCACTCTGCCTAAAACCTAATGAGCTCATGTTTCTGAACCCGGTCTGTTAACACGTCTATTTGTCTATCATTTAGCCTTTGTTAACAAGTAAATCCGTTAAAAACTGCAGTCAATATTAAAATCGCATCTGCAGAGACGAAGAAATCTCTTTGCAGAGCATTTTAATATTTGTTTATATCCCTGTTGGACGAAGAAATCTCCTCAGTGGATAACGTTTGATCCGAGCGAGTCTCCTCCGATCAACCCTGTTTAGGCCTTTATTGTGTCGCTAGTCATTCATCGCGTATGTCCGATGCTTTGTAACTTGGCGAATTCGCTCCGTTGAGCCCACGCGGAGTAATTACCCACGTGCGCTCAGGCAGATCAGACAAAGAAAGTCGCGCCACGACAGTTTTGTGTGATATGAGCCAGGAGCTAGGTGTAAGCTCTGATCCAGCTTAAAAACGACAGTGAAGAAAGCCTGTTCGTTTATATTTGTGCTTTAATGGTAGTGAAAGGTTCATGCCAGGCACTTCCTTGATCCGCCGCGATCGAAAGAGGAACCAAAAGTTATATATAGAGAGATTTATTGCATGCGTGAGTATTTTGCAGCTTCAATGAACCATTGAACCCGCCCAAAATTCAAATCACGAGCGTTGGGATTGGCGCTGCTTCTCTGACCAAACAGAGCGCAGGCCCTCCTCCCTACGTCATCGTCGCAGCGAACTCGATAACGCCACCTGGTGGACATTATTCGTAGTGCGGCTTCTCCTCTTTGTTTTCTCTCTCAATTTTCCTG